>JAOYSI010052035.1:0-25617 GCA_025775065.1 Hiodon alosoides
CTTTTATACAAGCTGTACACTCACTACTTTACATTGTAGCAAAGTGTCATTTCTTCAGTGTTGTCACATGAAAAGATGTAATCAAATATTCACAAAAATGTGAGGGGTGTACTCACTTTTGTGAGATAATGTACATATACTTGCCTCTTAATTGCTTAATTTAAATAATAATTTTGGATTTGAAATGATCTCACTCCATGGGATTCCATGCGTAGCCCAGATGCTAACTGGGAGGTACCTGGAAAACCCGCTGAAACTGTGGAATGAAGAGACCAGGACTGAGAGTCCCTGAGCTAGATCAAGCCAATTGCCAGTCTCAGACCGAATTCATGTAATTTGGTGCTATAAATCAGACCAGCACTACGCCAACAGAATCCAAACCAAGAACCACCACTGCCATGGGTCATAAAGACTAGCCGTACTACTACGTAATGGGCTTCAAACAACCCTGTCAGAACCCTAGAGAAAATATATGATGGATATAAAGTGACACAGAGGAGTGAGAGGACACATGGCATGGAGAAAAGGACAAGGGGCATGGATAAAAGGACAGGTAGCATGGAGAAAAGGACAGGGGGCATGGATAATAGGATAGGTAGCATGGAAAGGGAAAGCTCCTGTGTTTGTCCTGAGGACATCACACACTGCACCACCACAATGTTTGTCCAACACGGGCCTATGAGCCCAGGCCAGTAGAGCTTCACCACCTTCACCATCAAACAGAACCATTATTCCCACAGCCCTTCGCCTCCACCTTCTTCCACCTAGTTCAGAGAATTATGCTTCTTTTTTAGTATCACTTCTATTACACCGAACTATTAAACAGAACAATTCAGCCTTGATTATAACAATTGTCTCTCAGCCTGATTCCTATTCTACTCTAGAATCAAGTCAGACAGAATAAACCATTAGTGCCCTATCTTCCCGTTTTAGGTAACGTGAGGTTAAGGTTTAGGTAAGCCCAAATCTCAGCCGGACAGTTCTGCTGCATGGCTTATACACGTTACTCCATTCATCCTTTCTCTTTATTAACAGCTCTTTGCTGCGGCCAGATTTGACTTCAAAAACCCTTATTCTCATTTAGGGTTCGGCAGAGCGTTCAGCTCGTTACTATTCAGAGTTTATGCTGACTGGTGTGTTAATGTTTACCTTCAATTGCTTATTTCCTCCTGCTCCTGAGATTATTAACAGCCAGTGGACGCTTCCTTTCTGCTCTAGTCTCTAGTCGACTCTACAGCAACTGATCAATTGGCAGAACTGCAACGTAGTGCTACATTTCCTCATCCTTTAGTGTCCCATCTAGAGACAGACTCAATGCAGTCTAATTCCCCAGCCTTGAGACTACTGTCCAGGTCTGATTATGTATTCATTTTTTGGCCCCCTGTGCAGTCTTTCCATTTACATGTCCAGTCATCATTTAAAACACATTACATTTCCTTTTGGATGTACTTTTGGTGAAAATGAAAGAAGAAAAATTATTACAAACCAGAAAAAACAAACAATGAACACATACAATGTATCCATTTCATAATAGATAAGACAAATGAAGTGGTAACTTCGATTTAACCCCCCATTGTAATACCACACCGGGTAGACAAGATTTATTTTAAAAACGCATGTGATTTTATTAAATTTTTAAACAATATCTAAAAGCCCACAAGTAAATGATTTGTTTAGCATAGTACAGTTCTTCCAGCATGCTATATTCATCTGTCATTTTGATACTTTCACGTGTCTTTTTTCACTCTTCTAACTGGCCAATGCAGTTTTTACATTTTAAATATTTGTATTTAAGTATAAAAATAGCACAGCATGAAAATGACACTTCTGAATACTTCTGAATACTTCTTCTTTTTTAAAATGTGTATTTAAATACATTTTTGAGACACATGTATTCCATTAAATCAAAATAACAGCATAATGTATTAAAAAGACAATCTAGATGTTTTTTGTGAAGAAAACTATTCATGTCTATGTATGATTTATATCTCTTTAACCAATACATACCAGCATTTCACTGCTTGATGTACATACGTTCAATCTGAATAGTTGATGATTCTAGCTCAAATCGACCATATAAAATCAATGGCTGCACAAATCTAAGTGTGCTGTAGTCTGAGGTAATGGTTGTATCACCATATAGATTTGCCTATTGTTTACCAGTATTTATCTTGTACTAAAAGACAACAGAAATGGAGACAATCAATGGACACAATTTGTGTAAAATACGACTGCCGGCGTAACAAAGTTAATAAGATTCAATTGGTGCCAGTAAGTGCTCAAGAGTTCAAGTAGGGGGGATGAAAGACATGAAGACGCTGTTATTAATGCTAATTGCTACATTAAATGGTATTAGCCTAAAATTAATTGCCATGGACTACACCTATGTGGTAAATATTCTTGCAGCGTCCTGGCTAGCGAACAATTGTTAATCATGCATTGTGACCACTCACAGCTTCTACGGAAAACAAGTGGAGGGAAAAAGAGTCACCTACCTTGTATTAAAGCCCCATCTATCAAGTTTCTCTATAATCGTAAAAAAGTCCTGAATAATAATTAGCAACTTACTTGCAGATCCAAGGCACCTCCTGCTAATTAAATACAATCCTCACGAACACAGCTGACCTCAAGAATCAAATCAAATTTACTTAACAGCAGGTTGTCGGTGGGTCATTTTAGTTTCTGGTCACAGAAAATGGTTTTCCAACCCTGCAAAAAATCATTGTTTATAGGCGAAAGGGTAAGAAACTCTTTGCAGACCTCAGCTACTTATTTCATAGGTGTGTCCATTAAACTCATCCATGAAACAAACAACTGGAGCCTTTACAAGCCCACTCACCCAACCCAACCCAACCCAACCCAACCCATTCTCTATCACATGCTTGCCCTCTCATTTGCCTCATGTTGTTCAACATCCTTGATAGTAGTGTTGAGTTTATAGAGGTAAAGCTGCACAGTTTCTGCATGGTCATTTACAACGCAATTCGTTTTCAAAGCGACTTTCCCCATGGAAGATAAAATACATCCGTGGACTTCCCATTCCCTTACATGACAATGAGTTGATGTTTCCTCTAGTCTGTGCATTTTACAGTAGTTTCTGTAATTGTAATGCTAAACTCACATAGGGAAACATTTTTGGTTAAACATCTTAGACCATGCAGAAGCCTAAGATGCTGGCCATGGTTCTTAAAAAAATTCTGAGGAATGAAAGACTGTGAAAGGCTGGTGCCAAAGCAGCATATTATAACTGGTCTCTCTTCCCTTGGAGAACAGCGGTTCTTTAAGATGACCAGGGCAGAGTCTCACATGTACACACATTCAGATGCTGACTTAATAAAAACCACAACCGCAATAGTGCCCTGCGACCACACAGGGCGCCAAGAAGGGGAGGGAATAGAAACATATAATTGTCATGATGATTTAAACAGGACAACCGTTAATTCACAATGAAGATCCATTGCGCTCACGAACACTAATTTTAATGCTAAAAATGTTTGCTCTCCGGCACTGATGTGGCTAGGCATTATAGGTGGAAATAATGATATCGCTACAGTCCGTGTGACGAGTGAGAAACGTACTCTTCTGTTCAGTAGGCAGTTTCACAGTGGTTGCCGTGTGGCTGAAGCAGCGCTAAAACCCTGTGCTCTGCAGAGAGGCAGGGTTTTACATCAGGATCCGACTGTTGTAGTGCAATCCACTGCAGACAAAGTGAAGACCAGGGCAGAGTCTCACATGGCTGGCTCTTTCCCTGTATCATCACAGCTGCTCTCTCCCTGTATCACCAGAGCGCAACACTTTAGCAGAGCACAGAAAGAAACCGGCTAGAGCAAACCAAGAAGTATTTGGCAATATGATCTTCATTTTCTCGGTCCTTGAGTTTCTCTTCCATTATTCCCTGCGTTCTTCCTGTGGACAGGATGGGGGCCTGCAAGGTAAGCCAGTAAGCTAGCGCTCCATTGCTTTTACCACCGTTGGGCGGTCTGAAAACCAGAGATGCTCCGCTGGCAACGGGATTACTAGATTTCATTGCTCTTCATGTGATGCGCATTCAAGCCTCATATCTGAAACATTGCCCGAAGTGGGGAAACACACAGAGAATAGCTACCTGTTGTAGTGGAATCCACTACAGATAAATAGAAGCATTTCAGGTTTGAACAAGAATTCTTTAGACTGCCCTGTTTGCCGCCATTAATGCGATACTTGCCCTGGGGTTTCTCTCACTCTACATCTGCCCGTGTAGAACAAACTCAGCAAAGTGTTTAGAAATTCCAACGTGGAGCACTCTCCATTAGCACAGCGCAGTATGCACAGAACAACCAAGATAGCATGCTGGGCTCTGGAAGAGACATTCTCAGCACTTAGCTATGGAATCAATATGGAAGCTGCATGGATCACACAACAGCCACCTTTACATAACTCTATAGCTCTCTGTGAGGATGCGACACGGCGATAGAGCGATGCATGAGCTCATTGCCCTTCGATCTCCCCACCGAGCTTCGCACCCTCTTAAACGCCATCCTCCTCACCCCCTGCCACTCAATTTATCACCGCTGCTCACCAGCAAGACCACAGTCACAACCACATAAGAGACACATAGAGGAAAAGCAGTGACTTACCATGCTGGATCTCGAGTTGGAAATGGACTAACTCTCCCACGCACGCACACGCTAACGCATGCACACCAACATCGACGCAGAGGGAGCGAGAGAGAGAGAGAGGGAGAGCGAGAGAGAGAGAGAGAGATCAGGAGGACCTTGAGAGAGAGGGGGAGTTAGAGAGAGGGGCAGAGAAAATAAGTGAAGGCGAGTTGGTTGCCCTGTAGATCTCAATCACGCAGGGACTCATTTCTTAGGGAGTATTTCATATTGGCACAACCCAGCCCCACACACACACACAGATAGGTAGAGTTATACTACAGTGACTCTCCCCTCACTCCCACAGGCCACAGCAAGGAGGAGGATGCTACATTCTACAACTCATCTTTCTATAAGTACATTATTTCTTATACTTTAAAAAAGCTATGCCCTAGTTAACTAACAAGTCAATTTAAATTCTAACAAATGTCCACAGTTCCAGACTTTGTTAGCTCCAGGACTGGGTCACCACCTACAAGATTTTGTATCGGATTTTGTATCGGCTGCCACAATATATTCTTTCCACGCTTGAACATTCAAGTAGACATTTAAACTATGCGTTTATGTTATGGAGAAGTGTGTCCAGACTGGTTTGTGTCTTCCAGTGAGCGCAGACCATACGGGCGCTAACAAAGCTATTCCTGCAGTCCCCAGCTGACCTACAGGGGCCACCTGCAGCACCCCATCTGCCACCTTCATTATCAACAGCGGAAAAGGCAGAGGGAGGAAGCTCTGGAGCTGAAATGGGCCAGCACTGCAGGATTCGGCTCTCATGCTTACTACACATGTCAAATGACTGCCAAATGGTTTTGACTGGCTCTCTCCTTGAGGCATGGATAGAAGGGCGTGGACCAAAACATGTCAATATCTCAGTGTGGTGGGTTCTTTTTAAAGGTATCACTTGGTTTCACATGGCACATGGAGAAGACTCCAACCTCTTCTGTAAAAAACAGGTATTACCTCCTCACACTGCATTAGATTTTTGCAATTTTTCATCAGTTTAAAAAATAAAATAAAATAAAGACCTCCTTCAGCCTGCTCTCTCTGACTCTCACTGGCTTGCACTGGCTCTCTCATCAAGCAACCATAAATTCTCTACACATCCTGGGGGCCGCAGAGGAAGAGCTGTTTACGAGCCTTTCTGCTCGGAGGAGGAATGTAATCACACAGCAACAAAATGCAGCCAGTACACGCTCTGCAAACCCTCTGCTTTGACAGCCCAGTGTAAGGGAGGCCACATGATATATTGTAACTCACACCGAAAAGGTGGCAGTGAAAAGTGACGTCATACATGGCTACGGGGGTGAGGTGACAAAGGTTGCCACAGCTATCAGTGATGATAGTATAAAGAATCACAGATACTTAGATCATTAATTTTCTAGATTCACAGAAAATTATTTATGGATCAGTACCCCCTAGACTGGAAAATTTTTGCGAGGGTACCATGAGATCCCTTTTGAATATTGTACACCTTGCTTCATGAAAGATGTTTAATACGACTGACAGAACAGCCTATATTACGCTCAGAGAAAAAGGGTCTAAATTAACATTCCTCATTACATACAATGCCTTCTTGCGATACTTCAAACTATCAAGGGAACCCAACAGGGGCTACTCATTATTCCTCTGTTATAAGCTAGATTTAATGGATGACGTGCGGTAGCCTACCTGTACAGAAACATTCTCTTATTGCACATTACACACATTGCATAGGCTCATAACACACATAAACATCATCTCATTCATGTAGCTTAAGCCATCCATACATCCGAGGACACAAACAAGACTGGTGGAAAACCTTGAGTGCTGTCCATGAGTCCATAAATCTGTGGCTTGACATTTTCCCTGACAGCGCTCTTTAGGCAGAAGGTATGTGAATCCTGAAACATTAACCCAACTAATTAGGAACCTATACTGTACGAGGCCCGCTCCTCACTCTTTTACAAAGATAAAAGTCCTAATCGTAGTCTTCCTTTAACATAAATGGCTCAACACTTGGGATAAGCAGTAAAAACATGTAACAAGCATCCTACTTGAAATGAAAAGCTTTCCACAACTTTGGGGGGAGGCTTGGGTGAGAAGGGCTGGGTAAAATGTTCAAAGAACTCGTTTAGATCTATAATGCTCAGAGTGGGGATTCCTAAGAAACGACACACAGACACACAGACACACACACACACACACACACACACACACACACACACATTCCTGCTGCACAACACAGCAGAACATGCCTAACAATTTGATAGGTGTATTGGCAAATTTTTCCAAAGTTCCATAAATTCTTTACTTTCTTGCTGTCACTGAATATAATATTAAACTGTCACTTAAATCAAACATACTGTGATGCACTGCAGGATGAGGGCTTGTTTTAGAGTCACCTTTAGCCTCTAGCAGTGAAAATCTGCAATTTGTAAGATTTGTCAAATTCAATACGTTGCTTTTACTTTCAGCAGAAGACAGTGGGACAGATTGTGTGTGTGTGTCTGTGTGTGCATGTATGTGTGTGAGTAAGTGTGTATGCGTGCATTACCTCCAAGGTTTAATGGACAGCAGAGCAGAAGGCAGACATCCTGGGTTATTCACAGTGCGTCTGCTGCTGTTAACTCTGGGGTGGAAGCTATGGCCTATGGACTTTTTCTGCTTGATTTGAAGACCATGCTTTTGACCACCTTAAAAACTGTCTGACATTTCTTCCCCAGCCTGTACCTCTATCCTGGGAAAGAGCAAACTCTGGCACTTTGTGCAAGTGTGTTTTCGGTGAAAGTGTTGTGTATTTCAAATGTGGTGAGGCCTACAGAGAGTATCCTTAATGATGTCAAGTGAAAAACCTTTCAGCAGAAACAAAAATAAATAAATAAATCAGGGACACAAAAACATCAATGCTGTGACCAACAAAGTTCTCAAGCGAACATAACTCCACCGCCTCACAGGCAGTTGTTCTGAAAAACCACCCCCCAGCACTAGAACTCCCACACCTTCCAGTAGGGCTGTAATTCATGACACTCTTAGAGAGGAAGAGGGAGAGCCAGAGGGGGGTCAATTTGAAGGCGCTCGTTCTCAAATTGCCAAACAATGCCAGATTACTTTCCTGTTAAAATCCACACAACATATTTCCAGCGCGTGTGTCAAATGACCGTTCATTTATGAGCTTCTAGTCTCTGGCTGGGTCTCAAGTTTTGCTTGTGTTGACGTTTGGCCCCCTATGCCATACACAAACAAACAGTGGCTAATCGGCTAATCAGATTCGCTTAACATCAGGCAGTAAGAGTTACAGGATTCTGAGCTTGTATGCTCTGCAGTTTTTAATGCATCTAAAATTCAGAGCTAGAAAGATGGAATGCAATGTAAAACAATTGAATTACCTCTGGCTTCAAGGTAAGAAAAGGCAGAAGAAGAGCAATGTGTTTGTTGACCTTGGATTGTCTTCTTACAAAGTTACCATCCGAGACAATGTCAACATCTCAATACACCACCAGCATAGCCCCTACTATATAGCTGTATAGCAAGTATTAGTGAGGAGAACAGCCTTCGCTAGAATTACCTTGTGACACTTCTGAGACATGTGATGCTTCATATGAAAACAAAACCCACTCTACTCCCACAGTGCCAATTTGCTCTCCACACATCAGATAAAGATATGATTGTGATGTATGAGTTGATGGTAGCAGGAAGCCTTTTTACGAAACTCAGCACTGTCAGACCTCACCTGTTCTCGCTTCACCTTCCCTGTTTTGCTGTACACATTAGGCAACATATCTTTGGGATATAAAAATAAACACCAAAATAAACCATTCCCAAAACATAAATCTCTGTACCTATAGCAACAATGATATGCCACGGTAGCCTAGTTAGCAAACAAAAATACCAGTACAAAGTAAATATGTGTTGCATTGCCTTCAGTTAAACAGGTTTGTATCTGCATTTTCAGGGAAAGGTGTCAGAAATGTAAACATAGTGCTTCTGGATTGTTCTTCCACAGTTAGGTCACGTGTAAGTTCATGAGAAATACTGCTACACATTTTGTGGTCCCCTCAGTCTCCTGTGTCCTGTGCTACTCACTTTGTGGTCCCCTCAGTCTCCTGCATCCCTCACTACAAACTTGACTACTCTCTCCCCAGTTTTTCGCTTTCCTCTTCTGCTCTTCTACTCCAAATTCTACAAACCTCTGCCATTGTTTAACAACCATTATCAAAGAACATCCTCAAAACAAAACAACACATTCATCAACACAAGGCTGCTGTTTGTTATGGTTCCCACCAACTGCAGAATCAGTTTCCTGAGTGTAAAGAACGCCATGAAAATTAGAGTTGAGGAGTTAGAAATGAAAAAATGAGCAATGTTGAAAAGGTAAAAAAAGAAGGTGAATCTGTGATTAATTCAAACCATGAGAGCGTGACAAGAAAGAGGACAAAAAAATTTAAAAGACCAAAATACTTTTTTTAAATCCCATAGATGATTGATGTCCCTGGGCAGTGAAACTCCAGCCACATCTCAGGTCAGTGTCCAGGGCCTCTGCTGTCAGGAATGCAAGTATGTATATAAGTAGTGCTGGGCCATAAGGCATGGGCCATCAGGAGGCCAAGGGTCCCAGGCAGATTAAGAATCTCTCTGGTCCCCACTGCAGTTTTGATCTCTTGCACTGGAGCCCAGAGAAAAGAGATGATGAATCTCCCCTCCCCTGCCTCCTGCCTCCAAACATGGGATGGAAGAGCAACCCAAACTGCGGTTGGAGAAACCGGAGAGCACAGCCGTCCTGCGTGGGGTAGGGGTATGTTAGTGGAGGGAGCGGGTCTGGGCATGGCAGCATGTTGGGCGGGGCAAGCAGTAAAAGCGGGCGGTGGCACATACTTTGGGTGTGGGGCAGGAAGCAGTGGAGAGGCGGGAGGTGGCCTGGGCACGGGGCGACTCCGAGGGGGTGGTGCTGAGAGAGGCCGTGTCCCGAGGGAGAACCTGGACTCCCCGTGAAATGATGGAGTCTGGAATCTGTTCCACAGAGAGGGAGGGATACCGTTAGCACAAGACAACAAGACAAGTCAGTTGCATAGAAAGGAACACAACTATCAGCGGTCGTCTTAAAGCCAGATACAACTTTTGTTTGCTGACCCCCGATAACCCTCACTCAACTGAGAGTTTTGACCTTCATGACCTCTTTTAAAACTTTCGAACATACACAATTAAAATTAGCTGCATTTGGTCCATTGTCTCATCAAGCTGCAGTGCATGAAAACTGGATTGAAAACCTTAAATCTGCTGTGTGTTGATATTTTCTAATAAGTCAGAACTTTGACGGTCTAGCGTGGTACCGTGACACAGGGAGCTCTTCAGCTGAGTTTACTCCACATTCTACATGTTGTGGCTGAATCACACTGTTAACTGCAATTGAAACAAATTAAAATTCACAAATGCTTCATCCGATTTTATTATTTTCGTTGAGAATTCTCAGCTTAGCCATTTATTGAGTTTCAGTTTTCAGCTTGTGAACCCTACCATATAAGTACCGATCCATATTCGCAAAATAAAAAGAATAAAACTCCCACAAAAAAAGCATTTTTCTTTTTAAATGAGCTACGTTCATGTTATTGCTAACTCAATACACAATGTTGTTGTCATATAATAAATAGTTGCTAAGCAAAGTCTCGCACATTTCACTGCCAAGAACGCCATTCAAACCCTACAGTTTGAATACAACTGATCAAATTATTGTTTTTGGATATTATAGTGTTCGGTGTAATAATGATACCAAATTGAAAAACTTCTATCAATAATCCAAAGAGAGGAATAATGTGCAATGATTAAAAAATTGTAATCATTTTATATAATGTACTTAAGTTATCCTCCGACCTTGCTAGTTTTATAGGCAAGGAGTAAAGTTACAATTAAAATACAATTTTCATTTTAACTAGACTCATAGTTATCCAAATATCAAGATTTTGTTTTTTAAATAAAATGCCCATATATATAGCCCATATTTTCTCCAGGGCTGAAGCGGGTGGACAGGATCTCAGACACTGTGATCACTGTCACACCTGGTGAAGTCATGGAGATGGCAGGTGTTTGACCTGGGCTGAAGTGGGTGGGTACGATCTAAGACACTGTCACTGTCACACCTGGTGATGTCATGGAGATTGCAGGTGTTTGTCCAGAGCTAAAGCGGGTGGGCACGATCTCAGACACTGTCCCTGTCACACCTGGTGATGTCATGCAGATGGTAGGTGTTTGTCCAGGGCTGAAACATGTGGACACGATCGCAGACATTGTCACTGTCATACGTGATGAGATGGCGATGGGAGGGGTTTGTCCAGGGCATACGGGAGGTATACAGGCTCTCAGACACTGCCAAAAGAGGGCAGCTCAATGAGAAGACTTGGCGTGCAGTAAATCTAGATTGGTTTATGAGCACATATATACCTGCTATGATAAAGTAGCTTTAGAAAACAACTCCTTTTTTCACCAAGTCAGTTGTAACCGAAGTAGAGTTAAGGGTTAATAGTGAGATATCTTCTTATTTATTTTTTTTCGAAATTATTTTATAAATAAATTAAGTTATAAATCAGTAACAAAATTCTTCTGAAGAATACTGCAGTGATCATCTAGCTAATCAATTGGACAGGAGCTATTAGACTTAGTCCCGCCCTTGTTTGCCAATCATGAAAGTTATTGAATGAGGTTATTCAGCAAAATAGAAAGTTTTATTGTTGCTTTATATGCAGTATTCTTTTTTATAACTAAGTTAAATTGTGGAATCAGTGTTGTAGTTTGCTGTACCCAAATTCTGTAACTCCAATCCCAAAGTGATCCCTGATTACTGTCCTCCGTTTTGAGTGACACTTGACACTTGGAGGGTTGGATTAAGCAGAAGAATAAGAAGGGACACTTGCTGGCAATTAAGCAAGGGTATATGGAGTATAAATAGCAATCCTTAGAAGACAAACCTTTAAAATTGAAATATTAAAATGGTTACATTGCTATCGTAATAGTTAAATGAGAACTAAAATTAAATTAACGGAAATTTATAACTGTTAAACTGTAAGCTTTATTTATATTACAAATTTTTATGATTAACCCTGCGTTCAAATGTGCTATGTTTCCATAGTTACATTTGTGTTAACTTCGCTGAGCCATGCACACCGGTGTTTTGATTGGAATTCTGGGATAACAAACCCTTGTTTTAAAATCTGCGCTATAGCCCTCCATTTTGAAGGTTCAAAAACCAATGATTTCAGGTAGTTTGGTCGTATTGCTGGCCTTCCAATCACAAGCTTCCAAATGTTGCTTTTACCAATACCCCACAACATGTAGGAAAGGCCTACTTAATTTCTTTTGGAAAAAGTATTAATAAAATAATGAGTAAGGCTTAATGTTTATGAATTTTGCAAAGTGCAAGATTTGGGTTAGATTTGTCCCAGCCTTGATATTCACAATCACATCCCTTTCTCCTCACATTCAATAAGATCACTGTAATAGCCTTTTGCTTTTGGTTACTAATTTTCCCCACTGCTTGTTTACAGGGAGGTAAATGGAAAAGTAAAAAACTTGGTTTTACAACACACACCTGGAAAACTGTATATACCTATGCCAGGTTTCAGCTTATATTTTCAGTCAGTGTGTGTTACACGCTCTCAGGGTGTTTCTGCTCGACGCAGAGATGCGATGATCGCATCAGGCAAAATGGCCAGGGCTTTATCTGCAAGGTAAACAAAGATTACCCTCTCACCACTACTATATATTGTGGCAACCCCGGGGCGTCAGGACGGCAAATGCGGCCGAAGCCGCACCCCCCTCAAGCTAGGGGGCAGGTCCTTGAGGCGCGGCACGTTCCGGCACGAAAAGGACAAAAGCCAGCAGCTACGAGGAGAAGAGGTCGGCTACGAACGAAAGCCGAAAACAGGTAGCAAGCGCCGACGGTAAAGCACTGTGCACTGTGCTCTGTGCTCTGTGCTCTGTGCACTGTGCTCTGTGCACTGTGCTCTGTGCACTGTGCTCTGTGCTCTGTGTTTCAGATCGGTCTGGCGACGGGCGAGTAAGACCCTGCAATTCCCCCCAAGCGAGGAGGACGAGATTAGTTTTTTTTCGGACGACAATCGTCGTTATTTTATGCCCCGATCCGGGAGGAATTTTCGTTGGGTTTTTTCGATTGCTTTATACCCCAAACCGGGAGGACTTTCTGTTCCATTTTCCGGCACAAGGGTGCCGAATAAAAAACCATGCTCATATTACGAGTGAATCCGAGCATTTTCTGTGTGCATTCCTCTCTCCATTGCGTGCGGCGCAGCCCTTACGCCCCGTGGTTGTCACAATATCAATAATAATTATTAGCATTTCCAAAAACCTTTTGGATACATAAGTAAACAGCCTTTTTGGAACTTTCGTTTTAGGTCAATAACTTCCTGTGTAAATTTTATAATAAATCATCTCAGTTATTTTTTAATAAATGTATATTATTTTTATACTTTACACAAATGTTAATCTCCAAACACTTCTTTTATAAATTGTAAATGTAAACTTTAAATAAAAATGATAATATTCTCTTTACATACGTTAACTGTAATAAAACATAATATAATTTCAGTTTTTTCCCTAGTTTTAGGTACATCAACACACTTTTCCATAAACATTGAAAAAGCTCATAACATTCACTAATTACACTTAGTTCTTCTAGCATCCCTCACAAAGTTCACATATCAGGAAAACCCAGAACTACAGGCAGAATGTATAATTAAACCCAGTCATTGACTTCCATTCCTTGTTGGAAACCATGCACAAGGCACAGTAATAACATTGAGTTTTCTCAATGATTTTCACAGGTGTGAGAATATCTTTAATTCTGGTTCAGAATCCACATGGCCTAGACCACCATAGCGAGCCACCAGAAACGGCATACTGCTCAGCCAATAATTTAAAAGAGATGGTGCATTCTAGCAACCTCTGACACTACCTTGTCACCAGACAATCATTTCATACAAACTTTGTGCATATAGATTTTGGATCTTTACAGGGTGAGTATAAAATATGGGACATCTGATTTCCCCCCAAGGGGGGATAAGGGTCCCCACAAAATTATACTAAAGACAGGAAGTAGGGTCTGGTACCGCTGTTGGTACATCTCATCTCCCAAAGTCAGCGCCTGTGTGTTTGTGTGGTCCTGGGAATGCCAGTAGCGCAGAGAGATACATACCATCATATTGTGTATCAATGAAATTGAAAAAGCCTTTCACTGCAGGCCTGTCCTGCCATCCCCACTGCTTCACCCAGACTCTGCCTCCCTCCCTAGTCCAGTTACCTTGGCAGCGATGGCGGCAGCGGTGATGTGGGAGGAGGAGCTGTCCTCGGTGGAGGCCACACCGCTGTCTTTCTTCTCTTCATCCTCCTCCTCGCACTGGACGCCCTTGTCCTCCGTCTGCTTGTGTGGGCTGTTGGCTGGGGGTGGTGAGAGTGGAGGGGGTGGCGAGGGCAGGTCTTCCAGCTCGTCGTGTACCTCCTTCACCTTCACCACGGCATCACGCAGAAGGTCAATGGCGTGGGGAAGGGCGGGCAGGATGAACTGGAAACACTCCTGCCCAAGGGGAGCCCCGCAGGTGGAGAAGAGGCAGTTAGAACCAGCAATCCCAGTGGGGGAGAAGACCCACACTCCACACACACCCCACTGCATCCTGTATCCTTTAGAGAAGGAGAGGCACTTAAATGGTTTCTTCTCATATGTGCATGACCACAGCCTCCTCAACCCTCTGTCAGCATCCCTGAGTCTCTGAGCGGGGATTTCAGGATGTTTGGTGTGAACAGAATCCTGCCCTGTAGACTCTATTGGAGAGCCAAACTCACCCAGAATGAAACACGACTCAACTCAAACATGCTCAACTGATTTCTCCGCCCCCACCACCCATTCCCTGTCCTGGTCAGCACACAATTCCTAATCAGTTTAACTAAATGGAAAGTCAGGGGACCGTGGGGTCATCTCTGTCTTTACCCTTTGTCCTGTTTGTTCCGGCCTGTGAGCTCTACTAAAACATCAGATTCAGAATGAGAAAATGGCCAACAGACTCCCCTGTGCTCCATTTACCTGGGCTGAATGTTACTTACCCATAAATTATACCTAAAAGCTGGTGTATTCAACTAAAATATTATTCTTTGGTGGTCTCTAGTGGCTAAATGTGGTAATTTTTCTTGGTGATAAATTACAGAATGTAAAATAACAAAACAAACAAAGATATCTATCATGTAAGCAAAAACATCTACAAGCTGATTCATGTGAAAAGATCATAAATACTGCATTTCTTTAAGTGTTAATAGAGATGACACAAAAAAGATCATTAAACAAGCTACAGGCTACAGGAGACATGGATTGTTCTTTAACAGAGAGGCATAGCAAGAAAAGCAGGCTCCTACAAGGGCAGATAGGTGATGGAGGTTAATGTGAGGCCTTTTCCCAGAAAAAGGGGTGCTCTTGGATTGGACACAATGATAAAACCAGATGGGAAAATATGTAAGAAAGTATGTGTAGGACATCCCACTTATCTCACTTAACTTAACTCCAAAACCTTTACTCCCAAAACACAGTGCCAGGGCATTTTGACGTGAATGATATAGTATTAGTCACTAAAAAAAGAGAGTCAGAAATGCACAGAAATGGACAGACGGACAGTCTACGATGACACGTGTTTATTAAGGTGGTGGAGTGAATCACGGCGAGAGCATGTTCTTCAGTGAATGAGAATCTAACCAGACAGCAGCTGGGCAAGGTGCTGTGATTCATTAAAACAACAATCCAGAGTGCAAAGCAGATGCTTGCCTAGTCAGAGATGAACGCTGGGCCGCAGAGACCAGCAGGTGGGTAAGTGACACACAGAAAAGTGGGACAGAGTACACACCTTGAATATACACAGCTCACATGCAAATACATGCACCCACCCACAGGCAAAAAAAGAGACATGCACGCACACACACATACTTATAGTGTCCCATTATCCATGTACTCGTGCAGAAATACATATGGACACAGAGTACAGAAACAGAGAAACAAACACCCACACACATACATCCACTAATTCTAAGATAGGCAGACACACACACACATAGACACAGACATATGTAGACACACAAAGAATGCACATCTCTCATTGATAGCTGGGGAGAGCAGCTCTTACCTGTGAGCCCTTCTTGCTGCCAGGTAAGTTGATGATGAGGGTCTTTCCTCTGATGCCGCACACTGGCCTGTGTAACCCACACAAGAGTGACGTGCCAGCAGTTACCACTGTTACCACACAGTTAATATCAGCTCTGTCACAGTCACAAGGCGGACGGACCCGTGAGTCTGAAAGGGCCTACCTGGACAGCATGCCGAGAGGGGTAACGTTGAGAGAGCCCATCAGCATAGCTAATGCCATTCCCGGAGCCTCGCGTTCAATCACCTCCTTAGTGGCCTGTGGGGGAGGTTGAGAGGGAAATGGTTGGTGCATTCATCGCGGTAAACAACAGCACTGTGTACAATGAAGAGTTAACGGCAGAAATGGTTCTCCCTGCTGGATGGTGGTTGTGTGGAGAAAATGTGCTCCGTCCACTGACGGGACAGGTTCTTCCTATAACCTGCCCTAGTACCAGGGTATGAAGGTTTCTGATGATGCCTAACTTCCTAATAGTACTAGTACTATTACCCCATACAGATCTGTCAGGTTATCGCTGTCAGTAATTATGTAGTGAGCCATGGATTACCGTTAAAAAAAACCCTACAAAATACAGTTCTAATTCTTCTAGTACGTAACTGTACAAAAGTTAGATACATTCAATATAGACCATGTCCAAATTCTGCTTGGTTTCCCTAGAGTTTCGAAACTTAATTAGACTGCGTTTGAACCTACGTCTACAATAAAAAAAAGGGACATTAGATGTAAGCCCCTGATTAGTCAGAGACTTAATCAAATTTATCGTCCTGTCAGGGACGAAGAGCATAAGTTACCACAAAAACCTGGCAAAATACAATGGCCGTTTTGTAAGCATTTCACAAACTCTTCTACTGTGTTGGAGAACACAACACAGCAGACACACTGGATGAGATGGGTTGATAGACCGATATGTGCATGTTTGTAAGCCAACACACACAACAAAGAAGGAAAAGACACAGAGAAAACAGCTAAGCAGACACATTGACCCACATACCTCAGGCGTGACATCGCGGGGTGCGAACCCCGTGCCCCCAGTGGTCAGTATGAGGTTGAGCTCCTTCTCGTCGCACCAGTCCATCAGAGTGTCCTTAGAAGCACATCGGTGGACATGGAATGGTGGTGTCAGCAGTACGTGCAACGTGCGCATCACAGAGGGGTGGGAACAGGGGAACTGGAGCACGTTTAAACTGGAGAACTACACTGGGCATAGCTGCTACTATTAAACATGAGAGATAGAGAATGCTTTCAAGCCCCTTACCTTGATTTCTTCTATCTCATCAGGGACTATTTTATAGGCAGAGATCATTCCTCCCAGTCTAAAAAAGGAAAGACACAGAACCACGTTTAGATTCTGATTTCAGTTAAAGCATGGACACACACACAAACACAAACACACACAATAGATACTGGGCTACTGGAAAATAGGAAGCTGGAAAGAAAGGTCCCTGTTAATTGCACGGCAGTGAGAGGCAAAGAGCCCCCATAGCCTGAGTGACTAGTCCACTGAACAGCTGTGCCCCACCCACCCTCTGAGTGACCAGTTCACTGAACACCTGTGAACAATCCACCCTCTTGGTGACCATTCCACTAAACACCTGTGCACTACCTACCCTCTGAGTGACCAGTCCACGGAACAACTGTGCATGCCCCACCCTCTGTGACCAGTCCATTAGACACCTGTGCACTATCCAGCTTCTGAGTGACCTGTCCACTGAACAACTGTGCACCCCCCACCCACCCTGAGTGAGCAGTCCACTGAACTCCTGTGCATGCCCCACCCTCTGTGTGACCAGTCCACTGAACACCTGTGCATGACACACCCTCTGAGTGACCAGTCCACTGAACAACTATGCACCACCCACCCACCCGGAGTGACCAGTCCACTGAACACTTGTGTCCCCTCCTGGCCCCCTAATGCTTGCCCCAAAACAGCTTCACATCAACCCCTAACCCTGTGCCCCAACAACCCGCCCAGCTGGCAAGGAATTCTTTAATCCCTCACATAAAACAGCTCAATTGAAAATTAATAGAAAGTAAACGGGTTAATCATAATATGATTGATGATAACTAAAGCATAATATAAACTTTAAACTTTAAAACCTTTGGAAAACTATTTAAGAAAATAATGAACATGCCTAAAGAGTTTAAACTAAAGAGTTTCATTTCCCTAAAAAAAAATATTTGGTGATATTGAAAAGGCTAATGGCACAATAGTTTTAAAATTCAGTTATTGTTTTAGGCAGAAGTTAATTTATTTTCAGGTTCTTTGAGATCATTGCAGCTTTGGGTAGTCATAAACAAAATACTCTATAATGACACTAAAGTTACAAATTAAAAACTTCACGGTGTGGGGGAGGGATACTGTTATCAGGAAGTGTGAAAATACAGTTCACAGGAGGGTTACTGTGATCATTAAGTGTGAAAATAAAGTGCACAGGAGGGATACTGTTACCAGGAAGTGTGAAAATATTGACATTAATAGTGGAGGTGTAATGAAGGCGTGTGTAAATATAGACAAGGATTGTGAGATTATAGTCATAAAGACAGTATAGTTAGGAAGTGTAAGAGTGCAGTTGGGAAGTACAAAAAAACAAATAGGAAGTGTATGGGTGTGGATAGGACCTGCTAAAGTATAGGATAAAGAGTGCAACGCAGGAAGAGTATAAGAGGCTGACTGCTGAGAGATCACCGGAGAATGTTTGCATGTCAGTCCTCAGAGCCACCATAACAATAAACACTAGATCTGTCACACAATTCACAGTTTCTGGAGCAAAAAAGCCAAACATTCCTTCGACCAAAATCTTATTTCTTTTTTTTTTTTTTCCTGAAGAAGGTGCGTACATTTTAACTAAGGAAAGTGAAGGAATTGCCTTTACACATTAATCCCAGTTATTTATTTTTTATTCAATTTCTAACCAAAATAGAAATATGCTGACTAATATGCTAACTTCTGTCGACTGGTTTCCAAGGAAACTACTTGAATCTCTTTAGTCTCACCTGCATTAAGTCTTTCCAAAAAGCATGAGTGTAAAGCATGTTATAGTATGGTTATACTATCAAAGAAAACCTGTGTAAGTGGTTATGTTTTGGTTGAGAAGTTCCAGACAAGCCTTTGTGCATTGATGTGTTTCAGGGGTTGTTTAGAACAAACCTCTGTTGACTGATCGAGCAAACTGCACTGTCATATGCACCAGGACATTTTAACTTATCATTTCTAACTGTGTTTATCAGTTCACCATGTTTTTTTTTCTTCCATGTCAATGACACCAGCTACCAAAATAATTACTGGTCCTAATACCTGAGAAGCTGACATCAACAGAAGCTTGGCTACAAACCAAAGTGCACTGCACTCTGTCTTTCTCTCCTTCTCAATGGAACGAATTAGGACAGTGTGAACCAAGCAGGGATTAGTAAGGGTCCTGTTAAAATTAATGAGATGTGGATTGTGCAGGTATCTTTGATGGCTTGTTATGGAAGGAGAGAGAACATCCCCCCACCCCCTGCTCACCTACTGCTGCGCTCCAGCTTTGCAGATATGCACAGTTTTGGGATATCTCCAATAAAGAACCTCATCTGCTCTTATAACTCACAGTTTAGCACAGAACGGAAGCACAACAGCTCTCACCGGGCAACCACATAAAATAGCAGCACGCACACAGATTGAACGCCCCATGCAGGCTATGTTCAAACATGTGCAAACACCCTCAACACAGCCTGAACACAGATGCGGCCATCCACCGACTGCGTGCACCAGACTCCTTTTAGAAAATGTCTGACGTTTGTTGGGTCAGCCCAGCACATCCTTCTCCCTAGCAAGCGAAGCCTAGTGAGTGCTGAGGACAGCCCTTCAGAAAGGCTCATTCCCTGCTGGAGGTGGTGCTGGAGGGATGTTGGAGGATAAAGGAGATAGCAGTGTCCTCGTGGGGGAAACCAGAAGGTGTGGAGGTGGTACACCTCTAGGTGCTGGTTAGGGGCGAGGAAAAATGTGTTTGAACACGAAAAATATTTTTATCGTAAGAAATGCTAATTTTGTGATTTAAAATGTTAAATTTTTTTTTGCAATACATAAGTCTGCTGCAGTTAATGACATAATTGAAAACGGATGGAAATGAGAGTTGTGTGTTTGGTCTTCGGCTTCCTTCAGATGTTGCATTATGGCAAGTGGCAAATGGCCACAGTTTGACATGAGGAATTATTTGACAAAATAAAATACAAAACTAAAACTTTTTTCTAATTTAGTTTGTTGTTAGTTTGTTTAGTTTGCTGTCTGTTGGTATTCTATTTTGGTTGGTCTCTGGTAGTTATGAAAAGGCCTGAAGTGCCACTGTGATGGCAATAGTATAAGTAAGTGCTGTGTTTTTCGTAATTGTAATTGACCTAATACATTTATCCCAGAAAAATATCCGAACATAAAATGTTCTAATTTTCATCCTGCCATTAGCTCTGGTCAAACGCCACAAATTGACTTCCTCAATCGTGCAACCATCATAATCTAATAGAGATGAACTACGCACACAATGACTTCAGCCTCCTCCCTAACCAGAGATATAGCTTTATATGAGGAATCACTTCTCGGTTGACTTTTCTAGGTAAGTGAAGGCTAAAAATCTCAGGTGAATGAAATCCTGGGTTTGTTAGGGAACTTGCCTTGTACATCCCCAATGCAATTAAGCCTGATTGCCATAGAAACAAGACACTCCTTTTCTCCCTTTCTTTTTTCTTCCTTCATTAAAATCCAAAGAGTTTCTAGGTCAGTATCTAGGTCTATGTTATCTGGACATGGGCGTTACTCAGCTTGTCTCAGAACAGGGCGGCTGCAAATGTGTCAACATTCCTCAGTCAGGCATAGACTCATAGAATCAAGCAGAATGTTTGAAATGCTCAATTTATTCACATCAGGTTTCAAACAACATGGACAGCATAAAAAAACTGCAAACAATAAACAACAAGGATGCAGATTTGTGCCCTTTAAAAACATAAATAAATAAATAAATTTATGTTTCTATGTTCTCCCAGTTTGTTCAGGGATGTATTTAATTTGATACATTACAAACTATTTGAAGGTGATGATGCAACCATGCCAATATTCCCCTGTGCAATGCTGAGTCAGCCAGCCAATTAAAATCAGAAAAAGACCCATCCAATCGCCATTGTCTAAATAACAATCAACCAAAATCTGAAGTGAAGGTGCTAAGTAATACCATTTCTAGCATTGTTACAAAAATGCAACTTGAACGTTGAGATGTCTATTAAAAGATGAACAGTGGACTACTGTAACTCATCTGGGAATGGTTGAGGTTCACAAAGCTGATATTTCTGGTTGGATTGCCAAACTGTCAGTAACCAAGTCTAAAGCACAGCAGCGCGCAACCTGGTATAATGAGCACAAAACCTGGACTTCTGAGCAGTGGAAGACGTCTTTTACTCTGGATGGGTTTATGTTTGGAGAAAGCCAAGGGAAGCCAGAATGTAGCAGGCAGATGACATAAGAAGGTGCGTTTCCACCTTATTCTTCCACGCCGGTAGGAGGACTATGAGCCACGTGTCATGGATATGATTTACACATGGCTGTTTTTAATAGCTCAGCTATTTGTAAAATTGGATGTTATAACTGAAGTCACCTGAGGACGACTCCCGGGAGAACGTTGAGTCAACCTTTTCACAGAAGGGGGCGGTGACAGCAATTTGAATATGTGTAGGGTAGGGGGAGGAAGGCAGAAAAAAGCATGTCCATTCCCCTTTTTGGTCTGCTTCACTTCGCATCATTCTCTGCAAGTGCTTACAAACAGTGGCCTCATTCTCCTGACCCATCCTCCAACTCTGAAGCGCCCCTCCTCAGAATTTTGCACCATCCATGGCCACAACCTCCATCACCTGTAGTGCCTGAGCTCTGGTTGCCACCCCAGGGCCAATGCCATAAAGATGGTGTGGAGTATGAGTGACAGTCACACTGCCATTGTCCTAATCACAGTGTAGAGTTAATGAAAGGGACAAGAAACAGCCGTGAACGCTCTTCCAGCCCTGCTGCCGGTGTGTCATCCATCAAAGCCACCCTTCGGTGCATTATGTGTTGGCGTGAAATATCAAGCATGGCACAGGCATAATTGGACTGAGATTAATCAATTATTCAAATGACATGGCACACGCTGGTAATTGACCCGGGTCCCGTAGTGAGGAGGGGCATGTGCGATTTTGTCCTTGTGGAAAGTGGCTCGCCCCGAGGGAGTTCCGTGAGGAAGCCATTAAATCAAGCGCCATTAAAAGGGGTATATGTACAGTTCTCAGAGTGCGACCGGACCCAGGTGTGTTTTAGTGCTTGTGTTTTTTTCTCTCGGTTTCACACAGGGAGACAGTCAGAATCACAGAGTGGGGCATTCAGTGATGGGCATTGTTTTTGGGGGGGAAGAAGTCAGGGGGTACTCACAGGGAGGGGTCATGCACAAGGTCCTTCAGGTTGATTCCACTGCGGTCCTCAGCAAGGTTCCTGAAGCAGCTGTCGCTCACTGTGCAAAGACAGAGAGCAACAATCAGAGAGAGAGAATAAATACACTTTTTATCAACACCGGCCATAAATTTAGTCCTTAGATTGTCCAAAACCAACAAGAAAGCAGATGAAAAGAAAATTCAAAGCTTTGCATTAAAAACAAGACCAGAAGTATCGTACAATTTAATATTTAGATTCCGAAAAACGAAAACCATCGGACAGCTTGAAATGGCATTAACAGATCCTGGAACGTTCATGATTTTATAAATTTCAAAATGCAAAGGTTGAGAGGAATGGACAGCCAGACCCACAGGATGATACTACATCATGAGTCCCACCCTTGAACAATAGCGCCTTTCCTTGATGTAGATCACTAGAAAGGCTGGCAGCAACGCCATTATGCGACTGCAAAAAGGAGAAACAAACATACATTTCTAGTACCAGGTTATAATGCATGCTGCTGAGAAGTTTTCTTTTGTCAGTTTTGTGTATACTATTGGATACATTTAAATAGAAAAAAGAGCATGCATTAAATTAATAAATCCTGTTTTCCTGGTTCACCTTCCTGTGATTTTATGGTTTCTCACGTAAAACCGAAAGACCAGCGGCCCCCAGTAGAATCACTCACACAGTTAAAGACTGTGGAAACCTCAACACTGCAGTTTGATTTGACTCCTTCATGCACATCAGTCAAACAGGGTCGCGCTCAAAGAGAATAGAAAATTGTTGGTAAATGGTGAGAAATCGTAGCAAAGGGATTATTCTTCTCACATGGAGTATTTTGGCAGCCATTTTGAAAAATCTCTAGATTTGGATAATTTCTGCTCAAAAAAAAGAACAAATGACCACAATATTGAAACTTCAAATTTCTGCTTTGAATATGTATTTGTTTAATATTCTTTCTTTGTTTTAAAAATGTCAAATTAAATGCTTGTCTTGATACCTGGTCATTAATAAACAGAACAATCTGAGTCACAGTTTGGCTGGCAAGGTTAATTTGATTTAAAAATAACATGATGGTAGCTATATAAACTGCAGTGTTTTTAGACCTACTTCACACAACATCATGTAGTTGATGTTGCACCTTGCAAAGATAGCACCTTTTCTGCATTTGCCACACATTTATAGTTGCTTGGATGTTCATGGACAAATGCCATGCTTATAGGTTTAGTGACAATAAGGAATGGCTTCTGGTAATAGATGTATTTTTTTGTTTTTTTGAACTCCGACATTAATGACTGAGAGAAGATTAGTCAGTGGTATATATTTAGGCTAAATGCAAAATGGCTTTCTAAAGGAGAAGCCCTTCATTAGGCCAATATATCCATAAACAGAAATATAAAACATTTGTTATTTTGTTGTGGTACTCACATGTATGTCAATTGCTTGATTTATTTATTCAAAGGAATGTGGTCGCAAGATGAGGGGAAGTGATGTTTGTTGTGTTGGGCTGGTGTGTGTCAGTACTTCCTGTTAGAGTCCTGTTGTTTTTATTATATTACATTTTTATACTTCATAACCTGATCAGGTGTGGTTTCAGCCAGGTTTTATGGCTGGAGCTTCCCTTTTATAGATAAAGGATTGACAATTTCTTACCAATGGCCCCAATGGTTCACAAGGAGAGAATTTGAGTATTTGGCACAAACCAGCAACCATATTATGTGACCCTAACCGCTGCACAATCAGAGTAGGCTGTTTATTATGCAAAGGTCCAGGTCATAACATCTACCTAGCCTAGATCGTATTCAATTATGTGAAATTCAAAACTGATTGGATCACAGGAGACCAATAATATTTCTTCCTTAGTAGCTGGGATACATTAGCACAAACAATAATGGAAATTTGATTGAAGGGAATACAATCAAAACACACACAAAAACTGCAACTAGGGCTATACAGGCCTGGGGTAGGTAAGCGAGTCTTCAGACATTAGAAAATAGCTTCAGAGCAAGTGGATCCCAAGGCATGACCAGAAAAGTGGGTTTACAGTCATTGACAAAATTAGGTAAAGTCCTCCGTTATAATTTTTGAATCTTTATTTTCTCATCCTTAAGAATAAATTAGATAAAAAATGATGACAACCAGCATGCTAGCTGTCTTGATAGTAACATTTTTAAAATTATGAATAATTTAATAACTTTGCAGAACATTATTTCAAGAAGATGACTGAAGAAGATTCACTGCCTGTTCTAGTCTCTTACATGTTGAGCATCCCATTTCCAAAATGCCTGGAACCAGAAGTGTTTCGGATTTTGGAATATTTGCATATTTTGATAACCACGGGGCGAACTGGGTGCGCCGCACGCAACGGAGAGAGGAATGCACACAAAAATGTTCGGGTTAGCTCGGAATACGAGCACGGTTTTTTATTCGGCACACTTGTGCCGTGAAACGCAACACAAAGTCCTCCCGGTTCGGGGTATAAGGCAACGAAAAAACACAAAGAAAACTTCAGGATCGGGGCATAAAATAACGACGAATGACATCCGAAAAAAGAGGAATCTCGTCCTCCTCGCTCGAGGGAATTTGCGGGGTCTCACTCACCCGTCGCCAGCCAGATCTGTAAGACAGAGCACAGTGCTTTACCGTCGGCGCTTGCTACCTGCATTCGGCTTGCGTTTGTAGCCTCCCCGGCGCCCATCTTCTTCTCATAGCCGCCGGCTTTTGTCCTTTTTCCTCCCCAATCAGCCGATGCGTGTCAGCTGTGCCGGCGATTGCTGGGGAGGGAACGTACCGCCCCTCAAGGACCTGCCCCCTAGCTTGAGGGGGGTGCAGCTTCTGCCGCATCTGCCGTCCTGATGCCCCGGGGTTGCCACAATATACATAATAAGATATCTTGGGGATGGGACCCAAGTCTAAACCCAAAATTTATTTTTCATATTGTAACGGGGATGGCAGGCAGCGCTTCCCCAGCCAATGGGCTTTAGCCATCCCCGTGGTTCGGAGCCATGGAGCCAGAGAGCGCCTGGCAGGAGAAAGAGGAAGCCAGGGGTGAAGCTAGGCTCACTGGCTGCTGACGCCCGCTACTTGGTCCGGCGTGGCTACCCGGAGTTTCTGCCGGCGGCCCAGGAGGCGCTCGCCCTCCAGGCCTTCCTCCGCGGGCTCCTTCCGGAAGAGCTCTGCCGGCACGTCAGGCTCGCGGCTCCCTCTTCCCTGAGCTAAGCCCTGAAGATAGCTGCAGATGCCGAAAACGTGTTCGGCCCCGCTAGGCCGGCACCCAAGGCAGCCCTCCCATGTGGCCGGGCTGAGACGGCGGATGACATAGATGAAGATGAGGACGTGGCCTTCGCCGTTGATTCAGCCGACCGGACGCGGGACTTGATCTGCCGTCGGTGCGGAA
>JAOYSI010052046.1:0-19054 GCA_025775065.1 Hiodon alosoides
TCACACTCACACTCTCTCACACACACACTCACACACACACACACACACACACACTCATACACAAAGACACACACACACACACACACACACACACACACACACACACACACACACACACACACACACAAACAGAACCAGGCCCGGCCTGGGAGCTCCACAAAGTGACACAAAAATACCCTTAGCCCGTGGAACCCACCTGCTACCAAGTAAGACAAATTATTGCTTCAATTGAAATAGACTGTTTTCTTAAATACCTGTAAGTCTAATGAGCTGCTCTTCTACAGATTCTCTCTGACTGGTCCCTCTGAGGGGTTCTGGTAGACAGGAATAGGGAGTGGTTGGACTCACAGTCTCACTGAGTGATTAACTAGACCTCCAGGCTGACAGGCCTCCTAACCCTCTGAGGGTGAGGAGTTAGACGAATGTGTACCTCTGTTTAACAAGGTTGTGGAGCGAAAGCGGGTGGGGAGGGAGAGAGGGAGAGAGTTTAGACAAGGTTCCCGTCATGAGAAAGCAGAAAGATTTAAAACTGACAATGCTCAGGCACACACAGCCTTGCCGATGTAAATTCGATCCGGAGCCTTCTTTTTGTTTAAATTGTTTGCACAACAAATAATGACTTAAAATGGCACTATAATAAAACCCTTCCTTTATTAGTGTAATCCAATGTGATGCATTACGAAAAAAAACTGTATTTAATTTAAATCCCAGCATCTACAGTATCTTAAATGACCAAAATTAACTAAAATCTAGGAGATAAATTATAATCCAAAATAACAAAATTATTATTATGATACTGTTTTCTGCAGAAAAGCCTGGCCACTAAGCCATCAGATCATACTATGGAAGTTTCTGCATGCAAATGAAAAAATGAACTGAAACACTGTCCTCACATCATTATGAGGCGGCAGGCAAGTACGGCTGAGCACAATTCAGGAGAGTTCCACAAAACAGAAAGTCACAATTAAGCGCAGACAAATTGGCTTAATTTGTCCCAGCAGCACACTCAATAGCAGCAATTAATAATTCACACAACACACAACAAAACCGCTAATAGCGCCAGTCTTTACAACCTCTTCCATTAGCTGGCTGGCTTCTCCCTCCGAGCACGCCGAAGGGAGTTCTGGCCCTGCGGTCCTGTCATCGACACCTTGGTCATCACCCCGAACGGAGAACCGCGTTCAATCAACAACTGGGCCAGGCTAGCTAAGCAATTCTCACTTCCCACCCGACAACCTCTGCTGGAACATTCATTAAACCGTCTCCGAGAGATCCGAAAATCAACTGGTTCAAAGAAACATCTACGCAGTGTGAACATTTTGGGAGTCCTCATTAGCCCCAGTGGGAACAAAGTAGCTAAAAAAGGACAACGGTCAGACCTTTGGAAGCAATGGGGTGGGGTAAGTACAATTCACTCACACCCTGGCAGGAAAACTCAGTTGATTTAATTAGTCACAGAATGAGAGAGGGAAACACAGTGAAAGCGTAAATGACCCTAGTTATGCCTTTAGATACCAAAAGCAAGGAGTCGGGCCCCTGTATGTCTCGCCAGCACGTATCTCTCACAAAGCTGCTATCACTCGGTGTATTATAATCTTCTGTTGATTACTCATTTGTTTTGTACGTAAGGGGGCCTTGATTTGCCATTGTTGCTATTTTCTTGTCCACTCAACTGGCACTTCTGATTTCACACCCTTCCTGGGCGACTCTCACAGGGAGATTACTTTTCTTCTTGGCAGGCGTGTCATTAACAGGAGAGATCCGTTCCCCTGTGCCGGGTAACTGATTTCTTAACTATGTTAAGAAATATGCAAGGCTCCAATACAGCATGCACGAAGAAACTGTAAGAGACGGAATTTGTGTTGTGAAATTCAATAGCTAATGCTAAAGTCTCCAATAAAGCTATATGTTCAACTTTAGTTTTATCAGATGCCATATACTTACAGTCATTAAACTGATTTCTCATTTTTGAAACGACTAATTTCAGCCTATTTCTTTGGTAACTGTACAGAAATATTCACAGTTGATTCTTAACCATGATGTGGCCCAGTAAGATTAACACTTACGTTCACCAAAAAAAAGTTGCCGGCTGTATTATCGCCGGCCTGCTATCTGTAAATCCGAAACATTTGTAGTCCGTCAAACTTCTAGCTGCCTCTTCCATTACGCTTTAAAACAATAGTTAAAATAAAAACATAAAAAGCCATGATCTGAAGCTAATGAACGGAGATGATGGGCGAGGGGAAACCATTTTGTTTCCCATGACAATGGCAGGCACATTGGATTGCTATTATAGCACAAACTGCTAATGGCGATTTGGGCCGTAAGCTGTTTCCAGGGAAAGGTGGTGATCCACCACAGACAGCCAGGTAGTGGGAAGGTTTGACCTTTGGTCCCTTATGTGCTGTCCTAAATGACCAGTGGTGGTGGTCATTAATACCACACATAACCCATACATAGAGCATCTTATAAAACCTGCTTGTGTGTGTGTGTGTGTGTGTGTGCGCGTGTGCGTGTGTGTGTGTGTGTGTGCACGTGTGTGCGTGTGTGCGTGTGCACGTGTGTGCGCGCGCGTGTGTGTGTGTGTGTGCACGTGTGTGCGTGTGTGTGTGTGTCATGTGTGCGCGTGTGCGTGTGTCATGTGTGCACGCGTGCGTGTGTGCGTGTGCGTGTGTGCGTGTGTGTGGACTGGCTCTAAAAGGGATTTGGGAATCCTCCGTAACAGTGTGGGCCTGCGGTTTCAGAAGTTTTCGTTGGCAATCTTCAGATTTTGTCGAGCAACAACAATCCACTCCTCTATCCTTACTCACATACGATAGGCCTTTTGTCAAGGGCAAAAACGTCTTGATTTGGTCCTCTGCTATTTCACACGGAATCTTCCTTGTGTGTTAATCCTGAGAAACGACCCGATGGCCTTGATTTGCTCCAAGTCCTAAAAAAGGAAGGGACACAATTATAGCAAGGTTTTTTTTTTTAGATTGTAACTTACTTAGTTCGGTCCTGAGGTGGGGTGCTGTGTAATGTACCTCAGTATTGTGGCTAGGCACAATGATAGAAGCCGAGGTAAATGAACAGAAAACTGGAGCTGAAGTCATTCGCCAGAGAAAGCGACCTTTGGAAATAAGTTATTTTGTAAAGCACCTTGGAAATTGCCTTGACTGATATGAAAGTACCCATTTCCATTAGACTTCCAGTGCATGCTTTCAGCGCACACTCTCAGCAGGTTGAATCAAGGTTACTTTCTTTGCTCTTGTGAATTTATTTAAATGCAAATCAAGGCCTTGTCACACTTCTGTTCCTGCCACCTCGACTTTTGAGGGTGGACTTCGTAGCATGCAATAGAAACGTAACCGCTTGCTCAGGATCTGGGTAAACACATTGGTTTTAAATAAGGGCCCCTGACTCGCATTATGGGTTCAGCAAAACATCCATCAGCATCCGTTTATATGTGTGCGTGTGTATATATTCTCCTAAATCAGCATCTCTACATGTATGGCCGCCATTCCATTCCAGTGTCCGTTGAACCAAATCTATTTATTTAACGAGGAAAAGTATAAAAATCACTATCCATTGCAATAGGACCAGCTGGATGGCAAAAAAGTGTAAGACGTACCTCAAAAGTAAAGAACAAGGTCAGACAGCAGACAACAAAGTTACAGACCGACAGAGTGCGTAAACGACTCTCCGCTGACCGGGATGACCGCCAGCTCATTCAAATGTCACTCAACAACCGTAGGATGACATCAAGAGACCTTCAAAAAGAATGACAAACGGCAGATGGTGTGAAGTGCACGGCGAGGGCGGTTCGAATCAGGTTCCAAGGGGCCCGGGCTGAAGTCGTGCGAAGCTAGAGAAAAAAAAACCTTCATCAATGAGAAGCAAAGAAGAGCCAGGCTGAGGTTTGAAAAAGACCATGAGGATTGGACCGTAGAGGACTGGAGTAAGGTCATCTTCTCGGATGAGTCCAGTTTTCAACTCTGCCCAACACCTGGTTGTCTAAGGATCGTGATGATCTAGGGGTTCTTCAGCAAGGCTGGAATCAGGCAGATTCGTCTTTGTGAAGGACGCATGAATTAAGCCATGCACAAGGTTACCTGGAAGAAAACTTGCTTCCTTCTGCTCTGTCAATGTTCCTCAACTCTGAGGATGAGTTTTTCCAACAGGACAATGCTCCATGCCACACAACCAGGTCAATCAAGGTGTGGATGGAGGACCACCGGATCAATACCCTGTCATGGCCAGCCCAATCTCCAGACCTGAACCCCATTGAAAACCTCTGGAATGTGATCAAGAGGAAGATGGATGGTCACAAGCCTTCAAGCAAAGCCGAGCTGCTTGGATTTTTGTGCCAGGAGTGGCATAAAGTCACCCAACAGCAATGTGGAAGACTGCTGGAGAGCATGCCGAAATTGAAAAATCAGAGTTATTCCACCAAATATTGATTTCTGAACTCTTCCCAAGTTAAAACATTCGTATTAGAAATGGTGTCCACAGTTTATAAAATAAAACAAAACTGTTAATTTTTTACTGAAACACAGTAAAAGCAGAGAGACTGATCATTTTGCAGCATAACTTTGCGTAACAGCCGTGGGAAGGGAAGCTGTGTCTCGCACCTTTAAGACTGGCCAGCAAGACAAAAGTTAATCAGCTACGGAATTAAAGGCTGCAGGGTTGTTTAGTCAGGGCCTGTGTCTGAGGGTAAAGCGTTGGAGTAAGTTTAGACCTGTTTTTTTAATGAGAAGCTGCTTTGGAAAAAAACTTTTTTGCACTGTTTTTGACGTTAGCTTTTATCTGGTCCCTTGTGTCTCTCTGACTGGACATTAAAGAAACAACATTTTCTTTAAAATATGTCTGGTGTTTTTTTTTTGTGATCTTTCAAGTAACTTGAGAAGCGTGAGCCCTAAACCCAGAGCTCAAAACAATGTTTGTTTTGAAAAATTGAACATAAAAAAGGCATTAATTATATGCATGACATGAACTACGTTGGAATAAACTCAAAGAGCACCAGATGACCCAGCAGTTTATGGTGTGGCATCCTGTCTCCTCTCCCTCCACTTCCTGTCTCTGACATCACGCCTGACTGCTGCTGGGGTGAGTTTCTTCTGTGACCTCATTGGACTCGTAGAGTGACTAAAAGCTCCAGCACTCCCCCTCGTTTAGCCACATACCCCCTTCTGCGTCCTTAGAACCACGCTCCCCTACTGACGGGGACACAATGGTATCACACAGCTGCTGAGAACAGCCCGCTCCATCTGATCCCAAAGATGCTCGATTGGGTTAAGGTTCTGGGACTGAACTCATTGTCATGTTCCTGGAACCGTTCTGAGAGAACACGTGCTCAGTGACTCAGCGCGTTGTTCTGCTGAAAGCATCCTCGTGACGAAGGGTAAAGCGTAGTCATGAAGGGATGCACCTGCTTAGCAACAATGTTCAGACACGCTGTGGCGTTCAGGCGGGGCTCAGTTAGTCTCCAGGACATAAGCTGTGCCAGATATTCCACTTTTTTTTAAATCTATTTTTGATTAGATTTAACAAGGGTACAAATAGCTATGGAGGTCACTGTATATGTAAAGGTAAGGTTAATAAAGTGACAGAACCCGATTAGTCAAAAGAGGTTCCGGGTTCAGGGTTCCGCTTGGTCTCGGTTCGCCTTCCTTAAATGTTGCGTGCACAGAAACTGTGAGCTCCACCATAGCTACACGCACAAGCCCTGTCGACGCCACACAGGAGCCAGGATGTGAGAATTCAATCTTTGCCTAGCGAGTTTGGGCTGCTTTGGCTAAGCGTCTCCAACACTTCACAGATAACGGCTTGCTAATCTGGAGCGAGGGAATGCTTGGGATTGATCTCGGGGTGATTGAGAGCACTTGAAACGCTATCATTGTTACAGTGCGTGGGTGTGAAACATCAGCTTTGCCTGGGAGAATGTAGGCAGACATTCGCCGTCCCGCTCTGCAGTCTATTTCCATCGTTAGCTGTCTTGTTATCATCAGCTGAACAGCCTTTCAAAGGCGGTCATGTTCGCACACAAAGCAACACAGAGTGCCCCTCTCCTGATACCGAAATTCGATGCATATTCCAATTAATTTGCTCAAGTGGTTTTATAAAAACCAAATTCACTGGATTGCAATTGAAATAAACAAATGTAATGGGCTGTTTGCAAAAATACACATGACAAATTCAAGTTCATTGGAAAAATTGTCTTTATTTTTATACTCTTTATTAAGAGGGCTGCTAAAATGTCAAATATTAAATATTAAATATTAAATACACGACAAACATTTCAAAATATCGCTCCACATCAATCATAAACCAGACATTTTTGGGATATGTGTTTGGTTGAATTAATTGACTTGCAAAACGCTTTGCCTATTTTAAGTACCTTTGTTTTGGATTCAAGACTACAAACAAGCTGCCATATTTGTTCTGTAACAGCAGTAACCTCGCTGGATTGACTTATTTTTGGCTGCCTCTATTAGGTCACCTGGTAAGTGCTGTCGGGAGGGAAACATTCAGTGGTCATTTCTATTTAATTCATCTTGTCTTGACTTGTTTTCTGCTTCACTGATTCCCCTACACAAATTACAGTGTTGGCACCATTAACATGCTTTGTTTATGTACGAATACTATTCAGTAGCTGTAAATTACCCTTATTACACATTACCCAAGAAAGTCCCCCTAGGCTGGGACCAAATCAAAACTTTGACTAATCTCATTTACTAAAATTGTATTTAATGGCGTTTTCAGTCATTCAAAGTTTGCAGTGTGGGTACATTTTTATTGATATAATTTATAGATTTAGTTTCCAAGCAATGTCTTTACTTGTTGAATGCCGGTAATACAACTTATAGAATATTGCATCCTGATTCTGCTAATTTGGAGACATCACAAACAGGAAATCACCAGTCTATTTTACTTTGCCTGTATCTGTCAGTCTATGGAAAAGTAGAACACCAATTTTTATTTTTTAACAACAGAAAATAGAATAAGCACTGTGCCGTCAACAATAAAATGGTGTTAAAAGGGTTTTTGAACATCCAGCCACTTTAGCACAGCAGGAATAATGTGTTGACTGCTTTAGCCCCTCTAAATGGTAACTAAAGGATTTCAAAAAGATGTTGGGGCCTCTCTCTCTCTCTCTCTCTCTCTCTCTCTCTCTCTCTCTCTACTGCTCTACCCCTCTTTCTCTCTCTCTCTCTCTCTCTCTTTCTCTCTCTCTGTCTCTCTCTCATTATATACATACTACACATAACCCAGCTTGTGCATAAGAAACCCATACATTCTATATATGCTACACATAACTCAGCTTGTGCATAAGAAACCCATGCATATTAGATGCACTCACCTATAGACACATTTTTGGTGTTGCTGTTCCCGACTTCCTGAGGTCTTTTAATGATTGACTTGGGACTCTTTCCTGGACAAAGTGCCGGATGTCAGGATCTTTAAACCTGCGTAACACACCTCATATCTCTTCCCCAAGCAAATTACCCGCTTTAAATGACGCAGTGCAGGCTTTGTTAATGGACCGTACCCTCCTCTCTGATTCGCCTCTTGGAGCCAGGCCCAACTGACATGGGGCCCAGCCGACATGGGGCCCAGCCGACATGGGGCCCAGCTGACATGGGGCCCAGCCGACATGAGGCCCGGCTGACGTGGGGTCCAGCTGGCATGGGGCCCGGCTGACATGGGGTCCAGCCGACGTGGGGCACACATGTACTGCTGTGGTCCTGTGTGGGGAGATGCAGCATCCAAGAGTAATTGGGGAAATGATGGCAGCCTGTCTATACTGCCCTCTAGTGTCTATACTGCTCCCTACTGTCTAAACTGCTCCCTACTGTCTATACTGCCCCCTACTGCCCCCTACTGTCCCCTACACCTAGCGATGACTATTTCCCTAATCCATTGGGAAAACAATCATTGGAGGAACACGGAAATTTGTTTTCTCAAATTTCATCATGGAATGTCCTATACTGTCCAAAATCCACGATTATTTACATTAAATGAAACTAAAAAGAATTGAAAAAGATTATTTTATTTTTACATCAGCAGTGCCTCCTTAGCCTCCAAAATATATTGTACTCAGAGCCATAGTTAATACCACAAATGTTTAATACATTTTGAGTGGCAACTCTGCTCTTAATCTCAACGTGTTCCTGGCTGGAATTATACATTATTTCGAGTGCAGGCGGTTTAGCAGAGAGCAGAACATTACATAATGCTGCTGTCAACGGATGTCCACGCTGGCCGTAAACCAGAGCTTTTATTTTCCTTGGGACATTAAAGTTCGGACAGTTCATAAACGTCACATAGCTGACCTCTTCGTGGCACTTCCATGCAGCTCCCCAGAACTCTTAATCAGGGCTGTTGTTTTCTGGCTTCACAGTAATTCCTAAAATAACCAAAAGCTGCATTATTCATTGAGATCATCAGTAGCCAGGCACATGACACAGTGTTAATATACATATTTTGATTGCTGATGCCATATTTGACACGGAACGTGTTGCCATTGGTAAAATTAGTTTTGATGTGAAGCTGAAAAAATTCAGTGATTTTCCTGTTTGATGTACTTGGTTCTGCACGAAGAGGTGAGTCTTGACAAGTGTTACAAGAGATGCAACTGTCCTCCCCGGAGTGGAGGTTTACAGTCTGATACAGCTCTTAGCTTCAACACTACATTGAGCATCAATTCCAGTGCTTAAACTTCCAGCATAGTTTAGCCATGTTAATTTGTTTGTCTTAAATTTGACTGTGGCATCTTAACCCACGTATAACACCATGTTTTAAAGATCGAATTTGAGAATCCCTGCAAAAACCGATGTATCAAAACATGACTTCTGAACGACGTGGCTTCTTTCCGTGGTGTATGGCGCTAAGCAGAATCCATGATTTCCACCAGATATACATCCAGGCCCCGTTCAGCACCATTGGCAGCTGTCCAAATTATTCAGTAGGTTAGTTGTTATTCAGGGCGTACCACCTCACCACCTCTGTGTTAAATCACCCAAACGTTTTCAAACACCTACGGTAATTCTCCTAAAGCTGCAGGGCGGGGTGCAGGGCAGTTTGGGCCGCTTTGATGTTTGATTTCAGCTGCATGAAACGCCTAATTCCAGTTTCACCCCCACTGAGAGGGTGTCTGGAGTTCTGAGCAAGCCCTGGTTGTCATCCACTCTTCAAAGTAGCCGTTTGTTTAGAATGTTACTTATTGCGTTGTTTTATGTGTTCGCTGTAAACCGTTATTTGCATAGCTTTGGATTGTCATTCATGCCTCAGATAATGGTATGGTTTTCATAATCGTGGTGTATTTCACCAGATAATCAGTAAATGTGTAGTTCCATGATAAATATTTAAAGCAATGATGAAATAAATGACATCACTACATTTTTAATGAGCTCATGGATGTATTTCTTCAAATCTCCAGTTTCATCATCATGCTACGGTCGAAAACACATGATCATGCTGCGGTCATAAACTCATGATCATACTACGGTCGTAAACTCATGATCATGCTACGGTCGTAAACTCATGATCATGCTACGGTCGTAAACTCATGATATTCTCCTCAGCATGCACCGTCCCTTTACACCAATCATTTTCAGCTCGTTTAAAGCACAAAACCAGATAAACATTGATTCTGCCGTTAATTTCCTTGGGGAAGACAATTTGTACCGGGGCTGAAGGACTTTACACTCCATGCCGTCTCGAGGTGGTAAAAGCTTGATGCTGAGTTGTCTTGTGTCGGAGAGTGATACCGTTACGGGATGTTTCACCACAGTGCTCACACAAAAGTCTATTGGAATAACATGACAGATATTGAAGAAATTTCCAAGGACACGTGAAATGCAAGTGAGTCTGGATGTCATATGACATTAGGAAAGTAAATGTGTTGTCAGGGGTTGGTCCTTCGAGCTAAGCAGTTTCAAGACATAATAAGGGGACTTTACAAAACCCATTAACTTTCCCATTTCTAATTTCCTCACTTCCAGCTTTAAATTGAAGCTAAACAAATATGAAACCGAGCATTAAAGCATCCTGACATGAAAGCTAAATATTTTGAACAAGCTCCTAATTCCAAAAACTAGGTGATGTGATTTTTCCTGCAGGGCTCAAAACCTGCAATGAGCAGCAACGCAGGATCTTTTTTTTTTTGTTTAATTAGATCATCCGGGGGGTGTAGTGGTTAAGGTGACAGGTTTGTAACCGTAAGGTCTCCGGATGAAGTCCACCCCGCGCTGTTGTACCCTTGGTACTTAACCTGAATTGCTTCAGTAAAACATTCCGCTGTATAAATGGATAAATGGATGAATGTAGAAATTGTAAACTCTGTAAGTCGCTTTGGATAAAAGTATCAGCTAAGAAACTAAAATTTAATTTAAAAAGTGGGATTGTTTAATCGCACTCTTACACTTGGCAGCGACATTAAAGCAGGGTACTGAATGGTAGAGATCCCACGACACACGTCGCGAAACAGGGACTGCGGCTGGTTTCCAGATTGGACTTCCAATTTGACTCTCTAAAACTGGAAATCTAATAATTCACAGCCTAATCAGCTAATTAAGTCCTTCTCTCTTCACAGCAACGGATACCGTGGTAACAGGCCCCTTGCCACGGTTAAACATTTCTTTATTTTTTTTGTGCGCTGTTATCCAAAATAAATTATTTTCTTTTTTTTTTATATTGTGATCTGTTTTGTATATTTTGTATTAAGTATTCTGCAGGGCCAAACTATGAGATTCTTGAACTGTAGGGCATTTTCTAAATAAGCTATATATTTTGGATGCACTCCAAAAAAATATTTGGAGTTTAGAAAAAGGGGGTGGAGGGGAATTATTAATTGGCAGCATCATCAGATCAAGCATGTTGGCTTTGCCTGAGAAAACCCTAAATCAGTACTGATTGTTTATTTTCCTATTTTATTATTAATTAGCAAATACTAAGCACTGAAAAATCAGTTCTGAAGAATAAAATGGCCCAGTACCTCACTAGTGCATTGAATATGAAAGTGACAGTGAAAGGGATATTTTCTAATTATTTGCTCATAACTTTCGGGTTTTGTAGTCAATGGGGCCCGATTAAACCAGTAAGATATGATAGGGTGTCTCCCTGGCGTGTCTCATTGCTTTTTTAAAACAGATTCCGAAGCTATTGTTTTAATTCACTCCATAGTAAATCCAAGGGACATATTTTAACATAAAGTTTTAATTAATACAGTAAACATGCCGTTGTGTCAAATAAAGTAGTCCCTAGTTAAGGTTACTGCAGTGGAATCATTGAAATGTTCTAACATTCCGAGTGTAACATTACAGTTCTAACCCTAAATTTTTACTATTGTTAAGGGATTGGGAAGATGTGTGATGTTGTCTCATGGCAGCACACATGGAACCCAAACTGACCAATAGAAATGTGGGCACGGTAACATCACTTTTACAATGGTGAACTTCAATGGTGAAGCCATACTGCACAACTCGGAGGAGACCTTGCATTAGACGGAAAACATCAGGTTATTAAGGGGAAAATAAAAACAGAGAGACGACTGCACAAGGCACTGTATATTACGTAGGTTTCCAAAAATAGGCAACAAACATGTTCATTTCTTGGCTCACAGACAAACGGCATGTATAGAGAGCCCTAGTCTTTTAACTGCTCTTGAAAAAATCCTGGTGTCAGCTTTTTCCCTCTTTTGAATCAGTCAACACAGCAAAACCCTGCTTTGGTTTGTCACAGTTCCCACTGTTGTGCAGACGATTTGGGGTAATGCAGCCAACATCGCAGCCTTTCACTTGCCGGTGGGGGCCATTCTAAGGGGAAAAAAAACCCAGTAACCAGGAGGGAAGTTATTACGTTTTGGGTTTACAAATCACGTCTTCTCAATGTCCTGCAGAACATTCCTGCAATTGACCGAAGACGTGTCATGACCTGCTCTGAAGGACCAGTCCGATTATGCACGCACAAATCTATAGCCATTTATCGCTACTTATTTTAATGCGGTTCTGTCTAATCTGACCAGGATTCAGTCAAGCTTTCTGCACGCAATGGCCGCTGGATATTTTCACAAATGTGGGTCATCTACGTACAATTTCCAAACAGCAGCCAATACCGCAACAGGTATATTCACCACCAATTTAATATCCCTTTAAAAAATCTATGGGCCATTTATCACAAATTAAAAACTAACACCAGGAGTCATTCTTGTTCAAATATGTGGGATTCTGACATCAGCACCACAGCATTCTAAACTTACACTCATCATTTTTCCATCTTGCTCCTGCGTTAGCCTCCCCTCACGTTTTCTCCATTTAATGACTATAATAACACATACTAACCACCTAGAAATGTTATTATACTGAGCATTACACTGCATCCTTTGGGAAAGACAAAAAGAAACTGCTCCTCCTTTCACTACACCAGTAGTAAACAGGAAACTGAGCTAAACGTGAGTAAATACCCCCTAGTGGCAAATTGGAACCCCCATTTGTTCCTTTAAAACTTCAAGATTCAATTGATGCGATGCAAAGTCCACCACAGGGGCACCATTCATCACTGTTTACTCACAGCCGAACAAAAGCAAAAGGAGACTCACTGTCCAAATGATAAATCAGACAACCCCACACACGCCCTCGGGCACCGCCCGTCATTAAAACAATTTGAGGCGAGGATCAGAGAGGATCTGTTCATCCTGGAGTCATCCTCTACCACAGTTAAAGAGAAAACAAATGCAAAGCTGCGGTCAAGTGAGGGGCAGAACTTCAAAAAGGTTTATATTTTGAATGAAATTGATCGTAACAAAAACACCTATGTGGGAACATCTCCCCCAGTTCAGAATCATCATTTGTGCTAACGCATCTCAGCTCAGCTCTACAACTCCAACAGAAGCAGAATTAGGCTCCTTCACTCTCAGTCACCTTCGAGCCTCCTGTCTCTCTTCCACACAGCAGAAAAAAACACACACAGAGAATCGGCGGAGGGACATGTCCCTCTTGACGGTACTGCAACCTGCAGGCGCCCCAGAAGCTGGTTTGAGACACTTGTCAGCAGCAAGCAGAGAGATGCCGATTTAACTCACCAAAACCCTGACAGCACTGTGCCACTGTGGTCACAATGCATTCAGTCATGTGGCCTTGTGGGGATTGTAGTCCTGGAAACTTTCTCTACCACAATGAACCAATACAAATGATCTTTGTAACGCTGTTTTAAGTTATAAGGGGAAGGGGGATAAAAACTAAAGAAACCGAGGGATTCAACTTTCTTCTTCTAGCGTTTGAGAGGGTTGATGCCACTTGCAGCCTTGAGAGATCATTTAAATCCTGAGCTACTAAATGTGGTAAATGTGTATCCTCTGAAGTGCAAACACATAATTAACGAGCCAATGTACGCTGGATAGCCTGTTCCCACTCTGTCTCATTAACATTTTTGTTGCAGCCGGGAAAAAAAAAAATGCTTTTAAAGATTTGGAAAAAATGTATTATTCCAAATTTCTCTGATGATGGCATCCTCCTTTGAATTTGTGCTTGAAGTCAATCGCAGATTATGAAGAAGGATTGCATTTTAATGTAATTGAATTTTGTAAGATGAGTGTCCTGTACACATACTTAACAAAAAATTAAGCTGGGTCTTGGAGACAAATAATTTATTGTACATTAAAAGTGCTTATAGACGTTGATTTCAGCTCTGAGGGTAGAAATATGTTGATTGGTTAACACGAGGGGCGTGGTCCATAAATGATTTGATCTAATAAAATCAACGTTGATTATTGCACCCTTTCCTCAATTGAGTAAAAAATGGGGTTTTTAGACAGCCAAGCTCCCGAAGCTGAAGGATCTCGTTGCGCACCTGGGTGGTTCCACTAATGGAAACAATTGGAAACGTTATAAAAGTTAGCAGTGCTGGCTCAAAGGGAGAGAAGGTTTTTAGGAGAAAAGTCAGTGGCTTGTGGCTATATGGTGGTTGAGGGTTTTGTGGTTTCAGTTTTAAAGTGAGACAGTTAATTATTCAAATGATTAAAAGGTTAGAAGTGTTTTTCTATTTCTGTTTTCCCCAAAGTGGGTTATTTCTTTTCCGGATGACCTTTTTGTTAAATTTGTTATTAAAGATGCCAAAAAAAAGGTGTAAACGCTCCCCAGTTTTCTCTAGCAGCGTCCGGAAAAACGGCTAAAAAGTTTTCTTGTTTTGGTTAGCACAAATAAGATAATAACAAACCCAAACATGCCATTCATCGGTGCAATTTGATACGTGATTAGCAGGTTGTCCGTTTTGATTTGGTCCTAGCCTAAATCCTTGATTTATTCAATATAAATGGTTTTCAATCCGGTGTTTAAGGTTTATTCAAATAATCCCTTGATCAATTCAACTGTTTGCTTGGCGATGTGGCTAACAGGAAATGTTAGCTAGCTAGCTTACTTGTGTAGTTGTTTTTAATGACCGTAGTTCTGAGGGGAGTCATGTCATGAGGGCTGATTCCGTTTGGGTTAAGGTTATTGTTACTGAAGAGGAAAGCTGGGTATATGTTACAGTTCAGCTTCAGCGTTACATGCTATTACCACTGCGACAAGCAGAGCACATCGTGTGTGTGTGTATGTATGTATATATATATATATATATATATCTCACACACACACTCATATTTATACTTTTGCCTAGTTCTGGCCGTGGGGAAAACAGAACCTTTGCTAACACCTCTGCCCTATGGGACGAAAATGCCCGTGTCAGCAGTACTGTATACCCGAAGAACAGCGGTGATTAACATCAGTAACTTCTGTCTGATTTGCCCGGGCACCTGGGTTTCTTTCAGCATTTCATGCCATTAATACTGCTGCCAAAAGAGAACATAGCTTGCTATGCAATGGAAAATGTGCTCTATTTGCCAGTTTTACATTTGTTAAACACCAATGTGCTTACTGCACATCATGGCTCAAAGTTAATACCTCACATTCATTGTTATGGCTAGCAAGCAAGTCGAACATGCTTCCACAAAGAAATGTGCTCTTTGCTAGCCAGAGTACATGTATATCTACAGGATGTTAGCCAACCAGCTAGCTGGCCAACTTTGTATGTGGCAATGTGCAGAGTCTATGGTGAACTTACTCTATCAAGACTGTGTTATATTGTAATGTAATATTAGCGAGTAGGCAAGCGTTGCTGACCTCCTACTGTTTCATTAAAGATAGCAAGCAATGGGGAAACCCAACTAAAATGCAAGTTTGCGTGTAAACTCATAATTCTTTTAAACATTTAATAAACTTTATACAAACCTTTACACAGGGGTAATTCTGGCTCACATACAGGGAACCTAGTAACGCAGGTGTCGGGGAGAAATTTGGTGCTCTATAGTCCAGATTTAACCATGCCTATCAGTGGCGTAAGGTAAACCAATTAGACGTAGTCTACTCACAGGGCAGATCTGTCCTCAGAACGGATTTAACACCAAAAGGTGTCGATGAGCTTCTCAAGTACCTATTTTCCAATTCAATGAATCCTGTTGGTTTAGTGAAATAAGGAATTCTGCACTTAAAGGGACTGTGTTCCCCGGTAACAATGAGCCTCTACATAGTCTTTGGTGTTCCTGAGAACAACATTCATCTTGTCTAGCTGGTTTGTGGTGTCAACAGATTTCTGAACTCAGACACACTCTTTTATTTATAATGACACCGGTGTCACTATGGGTGGAATAAATTAACTGCATTACGTTATCGGAGACAGCCGGAGTTTGCAGGCTGGGATTCCAGGGGACGCTGTAACTGGAAGGTGTGTCAAGAGAAAGAGGATCATTTATAAAATATGTCTGAAGCAGCATTGTTAACCTGTGACCCGTGTCATGATGGTAGGATCCACCATATTTGGTTAAGTTAATCAAATGTGTTGATGGTCTTTTCACTTTCATATTTCTCTGAGAATTTTTTTTCTCAGAGCAGAGACCGGATGCTAGAACTGCCTCCAGTAAAGGACAGCATTTTATTTTTATTTTTTTCCCCTAAATGGAAGTTTCTTTTGAGCATAAAATATCCATGTTTGTGGATGATGATAAATGGGCTGTGAAGGATGAAAGAGATATCTCCACACTGCCATCCTCTCATTATTCTCCATTCAGGTGCCCTACATAGAATTTCTTTCTCGAGAGCTGAAATGGAACGGAATGGGATGGGATGGGATGCGATAGCGTGCATTTGGAGAATCTGATGCACGATCATTACGGTCTTCTAGAGTCTTGGCTGCACCATTTCAGAGTTATGAATCACGTCTCCGGTTGAGTCAGAGGTGTGCCACAGGTGGGTGTTTTTTATTAGCTACTCTGGTTTTTCCTTTAATACTTTAAAGTTCCAGTGCTGTGGTTTAAAAACCAGAGGGGAACTGTGGGTGCAAGTTTAAATACATATTTTACAGCATATCAAATTATAGAGCTAAACCTGAGTTTTCCATTAAATGTGCCTAAAACTTTAATGGCTACGTGAAAACTGTGTGGCCATGTGGACAGCCTGTACTCCAGTGAACTCTGAGTCTGCTGGCGTTCTTGGATTCAGCATGAACTTAAGCTTGCCGGACAATAACTCTACTGTCCAAATACGCGTGGACGTATTTCAACATTTAATTTATATCAATGATTCAATTATTTCCTTTCTTCACATGGAAATACATTTATTTTGCACTTTTGCCTTTAAAGAGAATGTTACGTCTTAGTTCTGTGTCGCATTAAAGTGAAGGAGTTGAAGACAGAATAATATTTCCATGCTGGATACCAAGTTCAAAGGCAGCCTTCGGAAAACCGTGAAAATAGTCAATTTAAAAACATTGTTTAAGGCCGCTATGCTTTTGTAGCGCCAACAACACCTCCATCATCAATTGGTTGTAATTAACGGATAAACAGCTGTATAACTGCCCAGACAAATGTGGTGTGAAAAGTGTACAAAATATAATGACTGAAGGTAGTATCCTGAAACTATGTGTTTTATTAAAGATACTCTGTTTTCAGTGACAACCAAAGGTCATCCATTCTGAAATACGCTCACTTGGTGGAGAGGTTGGGGCACCAAGTGTAACCAGAAGGTTGCTGCTTAAAATCTGATGAGCTGCTACGGCACTTTGAATAAGATTCATAAGCTGATAATGATGTCCACTACATGTCTGAAGGCATAGTTTTTTTTACAAGGTAGGAATGCCCAACGGTTTGTAAAACCCCTGAGTTTTTAAATGGAATTTGGTCTTGACTGCAGAAAGGAAAATGCACCCGTGGTGTGTCTTTGTCTAACTCCAAGTGTATCCTGCCGAGAATTGAACCACTTTCTGAAAGTTTTCAGCAGACATACACTTTATAATTTGTTCTGAATGTTCCTACTCCACAAGTTTGTGGAGTGTGTCTTCTGCAATGAAACAACGGAGCCCGTGACCGAACAGAGCTTTGAGACTGTGTGCCAAGACAATCTGGCAGGAACGTCTCGCTTTCACGCAAAAACCTGAGGCACTCGTGGCTGTCTGAGCTCGCTGCCACAGTCATTATGCACATCTGCTTAGGATCGATACTTTTCTGAGGCATTATTGCAGTGCCGTTTTTGAAAGGCCGATCGATAATTTAGCAAGCCAATCAATCATGCCAACACGTTAAGAAACTCTGGAGGCAGCACGGGAGAGTTATTCATTCAGATAGCTTTGCATATTTGAGATATCCATCAGAAGGTTTGTCATTTGAGATCGTTGCCATTCACATGGAGGTGCGTCGTTTGTCCATATAGTTTCCTCATAATTGCCATTTCCAGTTTAATGCAGTGGGTCAATAGGAATCCAGCATTACAGGTAAATCCTAATCTCAATATTTACCAAATAACGAATTAAGGAAATGTATCGCTCCACTGCACTGTAAAAACTGATGTGTCATACAGTCACCAAGCCATCTTTAAAACAGGCTCATGACTTTAGCTTATACGAGTTCTCACTGGCACAGTGCATGCCCTGCAGGTTCTGGTTCTGGTTCACAGCCCACCCAGTACAGTGGCCTCTCCACAGTCCTCCCTCCTCAGTGGTTCTGAAGATCCCGCAGTTTTATCCCCTGGCTATCCATGCATATGCAACATCCATAGACGCATTTTGCATATTCCACGCGGACCGACTTGATGTTCTCTAAATGATAATGTTGCCCCGGTGTGTTTCTGTCTCCATGAGGCTGAGAGACAGCTGGGTAACTGGAGAGCGTGCTGCGGCTCACCCTGCGTTGGAATCTATAGCATAACTTCATCTGCTGTGTTATGTCAGCTTTCTTGCTTTCTTGCTATGGGGAATACTGCTTGAGAATACCGCTGAGAAACGCACTTCAAATACCAGGTGTAAAGACAAACGTGTGAAATCTTTAGTTCAGTCTCAACTAAGGTATTTTTCTCAGGAACAGACTCAGAGTTTATGCTAAAGTTTTGTTTTGAACGTATTTCCTTTTATCCTCACCAACTCGCCTAATGGGAAATGTTATTGTTCTATCGAGATTAGGGTTTTTCCCTTGCAATGTATTCTGCTGCAATGCCTTTTTATGGAACATGAGAGTAAAACAGCAGTTTTTTTTTTGGGCTATTTTATTAGATGTTTTTGTAATTCTTTTAATTATTTAGCAGTTTTAGACGATTTGCAGTTTTTCATTTTTGAGTAGTTGTCTGGCTGCCTGCTGCTCAGTCTCCAAGTGTTGGGCTTCTTAATGACAGACTTGCAAGGGGGGTGTGCCATTGGTTAAGATGGCTCAATCCACCACCTGATAACTTCAAGCCTTATTGAGATGGAATAATCCACACCTGCCTTTTTGAGATGGAAGAATCCACACCTGCCTTTTTGAGAAGGAAGAATCCACACTTGCCTTTTTGATAGGGAGAAATTCACACCAGCCTTATTAAGAAGGAAGAATCCACACCTGCCTTTTTGAGATGGAAGAATCCACACCTGCCCTTTTGAGATGGAAGAATCCACACCTTCCTTATTAAGAAGGAAGAATCCACACCTGCCTTTTTGAGATGGAAGAATCCACACCTGCCTTTTTGAGATGGAAGAATCCACACCTGCCCTTTTGAGATGGAAGAATCCACAC
>JAOYSI010052057.1:0-20409 GCA_025775065.1 Hiodon alosoides
CACACACACACACACACACACACACACACACACACACACACACACACACACACACACACACACACACACACAGGCCACTATATTAGGTACACCCAGAATGGGGAAGAAAGGAGATTTAAGTGATTGTGAACCAGGCATGCTTTTTGGTGCCTGATGGACTGGCTTGAGCATTTCAGAAAGTGCTGATCTACTAGAATTTTCATGCACAACCATCTCTAGGGATTACAGAGAATGGTCTGAAAAAGAGAAAATATCCAGAGAGCATCAGTTCTCTGGGCGAAAATGCCTTGTAGATGGCAGAGGTCAGAGGAGAATGGCCAGACTGGTTTGAGCTGATAGAAAGGCAACAGTAACTCAAATAACCACTTGTTACAACCAAGGTATGCAGAAGAGCATCTCTGAACACACAACACGTGAAACCTTGAAGCAGATGGGCTACAGCAGCAGAAGATCACACCAGGTGCCACTCATGTCAGCTAAGAACAGGAAACTGAGGCTACAATTCACACGGGCTCACCAGAATTGGACAATAGAAGATTGGGAAAACCTTGCCTGGTATGACGAGTCTTGATTTCTGCTGCGACATTCAGATGGTAGGGTCAGAATTTGGTGAAAACAACATGAAAACATGGATCCGTCCTGCCTTGTATCAACAGTTCAGGCTGGTGGTGGTGGTGTAATGGTGTGGGGCATATTTTCTTGGCACACTTTGGGCCCCTTAGTACCAACTGAGCATCGTTTAAACGCCACAGCCTAACTGAGTACTGTTGCTGACCATGTCCATCCTTTATGACCACAGTGTACCCACCTTCTAATGGCTACTTCGAGCAAGATAACGTGCCATGTCACAAAGCTCACATCATCTCAAACTGGTTTCTTGAACATGAAAATGAGTTTACTATACTCAAATGGCCTCCACAGTTACCAGATCTCAATCCAATAAAGCACCATTAGGATGTGATGGAACGGGATATTCGCCTCATGGATGTGCAGCTGACAAATCTGCAGGAACTGCATGATGCTATCATGTCAATATGGACCAAAGTCTAGGATGAATGTTTCCAGCACCTTGTTTAATCTATGCCACAAAGAAAAAAGGCAGTTCTGAAGGCAAAAGGGGTCCAACCCGGTACTAGCAAGGTGAACCTAATTAAGTGAGTGTATATATCATTAATCCAGACTTAATTGCAAAGAGGGATTAGATTGTAATTTACAAATTTACAACTGTAATCTTGTGATATTTTTATTCTTTAAGTGGGTGCTAATCAGAAAAAAACAAGACAAAAGAGATCTGAAAACAAACAGAAAATAAAAACTTTTTTCCTCTCGATTTTGTTTCTGACGTAAAAAGGCACATCCGATTTGCTTTTAAGAAGCAAAGTTTGGAAAATAATAAAACAGATTATTAATCAGATTGCTTAGCATTCACAGTCACATTAGTGTTGCATTTCTAGCTGAACAATGGGGCGATTTATTTGCACTTTTTAAACGCTAATTGAGCATAAAAGGTAAAAAAAAATTTTCAGATGGTAAGTGACTTAAACATGCCTGTGAGATGCTAGGAACACTAAACCTGACAAGAACTCTATAGCTTTTGGGTACCAAACAGAAGGAAAAAATTACTGCGTGATTCAGATTTTTTATTTTAATCTCTAGCATCATGGAGAGTGAGAAGCCGGAGGAGCTCAGATTTACTGACGGCCTGACACAGTTCACTGGTTCCGCGAAGGCTTCTATGAAATTGTTATAGTGGGAGAGATTCTTACACACAAGCAGCAAGCAGGATTGTTTCTGCTGGGAGGCAATTTCAATTTGATCCTCCTCTCTATCAACCCTTGGATTTGGACTGCAACTCGGATATCTAGTCAGCACTGTGAAACAGGAGTCCAGTGGATTGACTAAATGCAGCCTCTGTTTAAAAAAAAAAACAGAAACCAAAAACAGACAAACAAACTGTTGAGCGTTGACTTTCACCAGAGTGGCTACTGCAATTCAGTACAGTTAAAAATATATTTGCACGCTCAGTGAGCCCATGGAAAACATTTTAGCATAAATCATACTACTAAACTGATAAAATTTTACAAAAAATTACCAACTGCACTGCAAAGTAGATTGAATACAAAAAAAAAAAAAAAAAAAATTCTAAAAGAGACCTGAATAATTTCAGTGGTCTTTGCACAGCAGTGCTTTAGACTACTGGTTCTGTAGGTCAGCCGGATTACCAAACCATTTGCATGCCTAGTATCTAAACTCCCCACAACGCTGAGCTTGCATCAGTTTCAGAACTATACTTACATTGGCAGCTGCGGATATCATTAGCAGTTGCTGTCAATGGATGCTGAAGTTGACTTTGCGTTGAATTCCCATGAACAATATGTCATAGTTCCCTGGACTTGCTTGCAGCAGAGAATGTATCATCAGCGGCAGAGGGAATTTCCCCATCACATCGTCCTCAGACGTAAACGTAAACAAACCAATTAGAACGGAGGCTATCTACTGCCAGCTCTAATTGTGTTTGGTGTAATTTCCGATGCACCGGCAACGTAGGCCTAGAGGGGGAAACTGCAACAGAGCAAACACAGAGGGAATATAATGATAGACCTGCCCGCCGTTGCAGCTCTGCCTATGTTTTAATTCCTTCGTGGAATACTAAATGCAAAGAAAGGAAGAAAGAAAGAAAGAAAGAAAGAAAGAAAGAAAGAAAGAAAGAAAGTCAAGTCTAATTCCACTACTCTAGCAACTCATCGTCCATCGTCCGGGTATCTTCTGATGGTTGGAGAAGGCTGACTACAAACCCATAGGGACGTTTACTCCTGTGTGCCCAAAGATTAGCTCAGGGAAATTTAGGGACATTGTGCATGACATGCACTTGAGCTGGCCTCACCATTTGCATAAAATCATTTCCAAAATAGATTTCAACAAAATAAGTAGTGACTTCAGGCCATGCACCAAATCTTAAAAAAATACTTCTGTTTGGGCTATATTCATATATATATTGTATTTTATTTTGAGTAAATGACTTTCTGAAGGACTGAACTTTTCAAAGGATAAAGCCTCTTTCTACTTGGCCTTTCATTAAAACATTTTTTATAATAGAGAGAGGAAAAACTGATGATAACACAGACAGACACTTTGTCCTTTCTGCGATTTCTCCTTTCCTTGTGAAATTTTATTTATAATAAAGTTTACAAATAAGTACAATGGGAAAACATTTTCAAGAATTTATTGGAATAGAGCAATAGAAAAAAGAAACAAAAAAATTAACTCAAATTAGCTGAGGTATCTGTCTCTGTGGAATCTTCAGAAGACTGAGAATGAACTGAATTTTTTGCACTCCCGCTTATAAAGAAATAACAGCTGTTCAGAAACATACAAGCAATGCAATATTAATATGACACTGACACATGCTTTTCTCTTCACAAGCTGCTGTTGACCTCTTTGAAGAAAATATTTAAGGGAACCGTTATAGGAGCCTGAGCTACTTTGAAGAAGTTTCTTCCTCTGTGCATGAATAAAAGTGAATATTTCCCCAGTTTATGAGTAAAGTACACAAATCATTCTGATTGCTACCCGTCAGAGAAATGTTTTGATTATTTATTAATCTTGGTAAGACGGCGTCAATATTTACGCATGTTTCGTCGCTAATACTGTCATTTTTACGGAGCCTCCGTATTTTCAGCAATGGGGAAACGGGAGAGACATTGACATGAGCGGGTGAGCTGAGACACGATTAACAGTGGGGGCCGGTTTTTAAACACCATCCCAAGGCTTCACTCAATTTACAGTGAGTGGAATGGCAGCTCATGCAATGAGGGCAGATCACTGGTAATGAGCAAGCATTCAAAGCTATTACCTCTGAGCTACTGAGCTGAACATGTTAAATACATTCTTTTGTAAGATGAGAATTCCCAATGTTTAAGATCACAAAAGTATCAGACTGGGTGGGTAGACATTAATTATGTTAACAGATGAAGGAGTGTGATCAACAGCTGAATATCACAACAATATATAATCAAAACGGGGAGACCCGGAGTCCGGAATTTGGCTGCCAATAAGTTGTACAAGGTTATTTGGCATTTATTACAGTTTAGAGCCTGGCTTGTACCCGTTGTCTCCGTTTTGTTTTTGAAAAATTAAAAACAATATGAAGACATTTAAAAATAATTGTTTGTATTAATTACATTTTCAATGATCCGATTTTTAGTAGCAGTGACTAAAACTTCTTAACGCCTTTAATGATTTTCGGCAGATAGCAGCCACCAATGTTTAAACAAACCAAAGATTGGCAAGGCTTTCACACTAAAGCCCCGCTGACCCAAATCCACTATCTGCTCTCAGAAGATACATGGACTCAGCTTTAGTGAGTCTAGTGGAAAGGCTTGGATGGAAAATGCCATGAGGATATCAGCTTAAGTTATCTTTTAATGTATGCAGTGTATGTGACTATTTCAGATATTGTTAAAAGTGGTGGCAATTTCAATTGTTTGCTGTCACATCCCCTCATCTCTAATGTGGAACCAGGAATCTTTGACCATGACCTGGGATTTGTCCAGCATGCCAATATATGTGTCCAGGTGTCCTACTATAACCTGAGAAATATTTATACGATGAGACCATTCTGTGAATCCTGTTTCCTTTAGTACAGATTTTATAATGTCATGAATTACTTCATGCCAGGCTTTAAACTGCTCAAAACAAAGAGGCCCTGAATATATTAGGGATTCAGACACAGACTTCAGGCTGGGACCAAATCAAAACTTTGGCAACCAGCAAATCACATTATACATAACTGTATTTAATAGCAATTTTCTTTTCACGAATAGAAGAAATAAAATACTTACAAACAAAAGAAAACACTAAAACACAGTTTTATTATTTTTACTTGAGGATCTGCATTTGCAGCCAATTTATTCCTTTATCTTTTTCTCCATCATTCTATTGTTTGATGTTTTCTTTATTTTTATTTGTTTCCTCTTCTTTTGTACATTCTGTAAGGATAGTGCTTTATTAATATGTTAATCAAATTATTATTATTATTATTATTATTATTATTATTATTATTATTATTAACCCTACTTAGTTTACATGATGGTAGCTGGTTTTGTCTTTGTTCTCAGAAGAAAACTTTAGATGCAAATGAATTTGTTTCTGTCTCTAGCATTACCATTTTAATGGATAGATACAATTATTTAAAAACAAAAAACAAAAAACAAAAACAAACAAAAAAAGGGGTTCCCACAGGATTCAGCTACTGACTTAACCCAAAACCTTTCAGCTTTTAAATCAAACAAAATTTGTTCTGGCTTTAAAGCCATTGCTGTTGTTATGTGCATGGAAATCAATGCTTGCAACCTGCTTCATTGATGTGGAAATACAGCTCATGCTCATCAGCTCATCAGCTCATCTCCAAACAGTGGCTTTTGCCAATTAAAGTTACACCAGTTGGGTTGCCAGAGACAGCTGCAACCTTTCAGTGACTCATGGTCTAGTTATTACAGGGGCTGAGGGAGGTGTTAAGATTATAGTCTTGACAATGTGGTACTCTACAGAATATCTTGAGAGGAATCTTCTCAGCATCTAGTGGGACTGTTATAGAGGATCCATATGGCAGGGATGGTCATGAATCATTCCAAATGTCTTCTGGAAAAATTCAAGGAGAAAAACCAAGGTAATGCCAGCAGGGGTGCAGCCACCAAGCCTCTGATGAGACAGGTAGAGATGTTAATATCCTTTATAATATCAAATACCAGGAATAAAAGGAAGGAGAGATGGGGCTGCTGGTTTATTGGGTAATTGCACATTTTCATAGCGTTGGCAGAATAGGTATTTATAAATTTGACAATAAAAGTCCAGCAACATAGGGATCGTTTGGGACATTTCATGTCAAACAGCTTTCTTCAAGTTTTAAGACAAAGAAAGCCCTGCCATCGCCTTTCGGTTCAGTACTTCTGGGATGGATATGGGTGCAGTCCTATTGCAGAAAGAGGTGGAGAACCAGGAAACTGTACTATGGACATTATTTGCATAGGGGAGTTACTTCTATAAGGCATTGTAATGTCAAAATGGAGAATATAGTTATGAAAAGCTGGCTGCCTTTCATATCATAATGATTTCATAATTCCAAAATATAATGTCATTATTTTCACAATTTCATTGATTTCATAATAAAACACAATAATAAATAAACACAATAATACATATACATACATTTTTTATTTTTGAGAATAGCAAATATTTTTTAATGATTACAATAATACATGTGTAACTTATTAAGTTCCTTAATATTCGGCACGATTTTCTCTAATCTGAGAAATGGCTATATATGGCTCTTGGCCCAGTGCTTAATTAAATTTCTAACTTGGATTTATTATGGGGCAAGACTGTGTTCACTTCAGATGACAAGCAATCCCTATGCTCCATTAAATCTATGTTTTAACGTGGGGGTGATCCCCCTGTAGGAATCTTAAATCACTTCTGTGTCTGATGTATTATCTTAATTCAAGTTTGTGTTCCCTGGTGTGACGTTTCAAGTTAAGGGCAGGCATTTAAAGAATGTTAGCGAACGATACAGATCGCTTACATTCTGACAGGTTGAATGGATTGCTTGATCTATTACCTTGAACTGTGGAAGACAACCCTGCTCCTGGAGTGCCACCTCTACACTTTCTCGGTATGTCTAAGTAGTGACAAACGTTGCACACACAGCTCACCATCACCGACATTAGCACAGCCGTTGATCCAGTTAAATGTTTAACGGTGGTTGTTTAACGGTTGTTCAAGTGTTGAATGAGTAGGACGGGATTTTGTATGGTTTTGAAGGTCATGAAATTTAATGAATACAATGTTTTGACTCAATGCATACTAATTATGTCCCTAAAATATATGTCCTCAATAAAATATGTATTGAAAATTGAAATTGAATTATTTTTAACATCAATGTAAAGCATAAAATACTTTACAATACAGTAAATGTTGCATTTAAAAGAATACTGTTTTCACATAAGTAAATGTTTCTTAACATCATTGATCAAAGTGTTTGATTCATAATTCTGGGCACCAAGAATGCAATATCTAAAACGCGTTGTTATTTTAACTATGAGGGTGTTAAATCCACAGTATCTTTTAAACTAAAATAAAACAAACCTCATTTAGTTTTCTTTTATGACCTTTCGCATAAGTTTTTTAAGTGAAATGATATACAATCAACTCTGCTTTATATTAACAATATTTTTGTGAAATAATTGAATCCTATGACACAATCTGAACAATTATACACTGTTTTTAATGTAATTTTCTACAAGCTATCAAGCCAGCTGCATTTGTTATGAAACTTTGAACAATTTCATGGATAAAAAACTCTAAATACAAACTATTGTATGTCTGTTAATGTCCTTGTGTTAAACAGGATCGTCTGTAATTTAAAAAAAGAGACAAGAGATTTCTCATACAGCGTTAAACTCCCGGAGCCGACGGCTTCCTTCTGAGTGTAACGACATGGATATCTAGGATGTAAACACAAGGATAGAAACCGCCTTATGTTCCAGGCTTTAAGTAAGCGTTTACTCTAGCTATGTGTCTATATGTCATTATAAATGACTGCAGACAGCTATGATGTAGTGGAATCTCGTTTTGTCTGGCTGTTGATAGATTTCTTGCATGGGTGAGGACGTTGATAAAACCATTCTTCATGTCGTAATATGGACGAGCCTCAACTTATAGACTTGCGGAAGACAAATGGCGAATGGATTAACCGCACAAAGTCATTTCCAGTCCCTCTTCCAGGGTCAGTGTAGTGTGAAGCTGAAGCGATGGCTTGCAGCAAGCCTTCAATTTGAGCTTTATCACTGCAGGGGAGGTGACCTTTATGTTCCACCTCTCTGTAATGTTAGGCTTTCTAGACCACAAACCACGGCCGAACAAAAACATCTGGAAAAACTGTCAATCCTTACTCGTAAAAATGGTTTCCATTTAGTTTTTATAGCTCTGTCAGTCTGACTGGAAACATAATTCTGGGGATACATGTACATATATGTATATATTCGAACTAAGTCAATACAGTATTCACAGGACAAACCCACACATATTTCAACGGTTCAGGGATATACAGTTTCATGTGGGGCCTTATTCAGTATTCTGGATGCTTAAAACATCTTTGGTATGGAGACCGCTGGGGACGTGAACCTGGCAGATTGGGGCGAGGTTGCTAACCTCCCATCTGGACATCATAGATGGTGGTGATGGGGTGCTGTACTCAAATAAAGCAAAACTCTAAATTGAATTTTGAGTTGGGCCTGGTTCACTGCGTAGAGGTCGTTTTGAAGGCCCAATATGAAGTGAGCTACATTACACATTATCTGCATTATAACGCAGTGTTAAAAGGTTTCTGATAAATTGATGAATAATAACAATAACAGTAATCAAAGAAGGACAAAAAGAAACAAACAAAAGCAGCAGTAACTCACACAATGCAAACTGCTTTTCACACACTTTAGGTTACAGCAGGTGTACATCTCATTTTACAGTGTGATGGACACACAGCACCCAAGATCAGTGGACTGACACTGTGCCTTTTCTTCACCCTGTATACTTCCTTCTTTTAGTCATCTAAAACATTGTGAGCTTCTCCCATTTCCAGTGCTTGTAGCAGGCTGTGGGGTAGCATTGGGTCTTGGTGCCAGCATGAGGCCTTTGATGCGGAGCAGAGGCCAGTGTGCCTGCTTGTTGTCCCCACACTGGCAGAGGCAGCTTGGTGACACTAAGGCTTAGGGCAAGCGGAAATAAGAGGCCATGAGGTTTGGATGTTAGGCAAGGGATACACGGCTGCTCTGGAAGCGTCCGGTTCCACATGGGGGCGCTGCGAAGACTGAACGCTGCGAAGACAGAACGCTGCGAAGACAGAGCACTCTTGTTGTGCCACTGAGGCGGAGCAATGATGTTAGCAGGGCTGCAGCATCTGCTTTGTTTTAGTCTCTCCTCTTCCTTGGCCCTACGCCATCATGAGGCCATGCTACCCGCATGCCCTGGTTTAAATAATGCTTGCAGACGCTCAGACAGTCCACAGAGCAGGGGCCTAGTGCACCTCTGTCTAAGGTCCGGAAAGAGCTGAGGTCTGAGGTCACGGTGCACCCTGTTTGCGACGCCGAGCTGTGGAGGGATGTTTGCCGTGTGTTTCTTGCATCTCCTCCAGTTCCTTTATACTGAATGCAATGTACTGAATCTAACAAAACTGGAGCTAACTTACAAAACAGTTGAAGGTGTATATAAAGGCGCTTTATTAAGACCTTTAATATGTGAAACTTCCGGCAATAACAGAATATCAGTAAATTATCAGCGTTGCAGAAGGCAGAGCAGTTGTTGTAATAGCTGCCCTCCTAGGGGCCAGCTATATGATATTGCTCATCCTCAAAGATTTCCATTGGGATGCTGTACAGTATCTCTCTGGCACAGCATGGGATGAAACCTCCACTGATTTGTCCTCTCTAGACCAAAATGTACTTTGTATCCGTTCAAAGTTCAGCAGCTTACAACCATGGCTATCAGTTTTTACTTTACAGTTTCTTTGTTACATACCCACATCAGACTGTCAACTTTCAGAAAAACTGTGCTATTCTTTCTATTGAGTGACTTTCACTGATGGTTGACGACTCAACTCCCTCTGTCTGTGCTCCTACAGACTATACACTCTCAACTCCCTGTCTGTGCTCCTACAGAGTGTGCACACTCAACTCCCTCTGTCTGTGCTCCTACAGAGTGTGCACACTCAACTCCCCCTGTCTGTGTTCCTACAGACTGTACACTCTCAACTCCCTCTGTCTGTGCTCCTACAGACTGTACACACTCAACTCCCTCTGTCTGTGCTCCTACAGAGTGTGCACACTCAACTCCCTCTGTCTGTGCTCCTACAGAGTGTGCACACTCAACGCCCTCTGTCTGTGCTCCTACAGAGTGGGCACACTCAACGCCCTCTGTCTGTGCTCCTACAGAGTGTGCACACTCAACTACCTCTGTCTGTGCTCATCCAGAATGTGCACATTCAACTCCATCCATCTGTGCTCATCCAGTTGCATTCACTCCTACACTATATGGACAAAAGTATTGAACCACACCTCTTAATCATTGAATTCAGGTGTTTCATTCAGTCCAATTGCCACAGATGTATAAAATCAAGCACCTAGCCATGCAGTCTGCCTTTACGAACATTCGTGAAAGAATGGGTCATTCTAAAAAGCTCACTGAATTTGAGCGTGGTACTGTAATAGGATGCCACCATTGCAACAGGAACCACAGCAACTAAGACCACATAATGTTACAAAACAGGGTCGCCAAGTGCTGAGGTGCAGAGTGTGTAAAAGTCGCCAACGCTCTGTTAACTCAGAAACTACAGAGTTCCAAACCTCCTCTGGCATTAACATCAGCACATAAACTGTGCGCCGGGATCATGGCATGGGTTTCCATGGTCGAGCAGCTGTTTGCAAGCCTTACATCACCAAGCACAATGCCAAGCGTCGGATGGAGTCGTGTAAAGCATGCCGCCACTGGACTCTGGAGAAGTGGAAACGTGTTCTGTTGAGTGACAAATCACGCTTCTCTATCTGGCAGTCTGATGAATGAATCTGGGTTTGGCAAATGCCAGGATACCTTTTCCTGCCTGACTGCATTGTGCCAACTGTAAAGTTTGGTGGAGGAGGGATAATGCTATGAGGTTGTTTTTCTGGGGTTGGCCTAGCTCCATTGAAGGGAAATGTTAATGCCTCAGCTTACCAAGACATTTTGGAAAATTCTACGCTTCCAACTCTGTGGAAACAATTTGGGGAAGGCCCTTTTCTTTTCCAGCATGACTGTGCCCCAGTACACAAAGCAAGGTCCATAAAAGCATGGTAGGATGAGTTTGGTGTGGAAGAACTTGACTGGCACAGAGCCCTGACCTCAACCCTATTGAACACCTTTGGGTAGAACGGAGATTGCGAGCCAGGCCCTCTCGTCCAACATCAGTGTCTGACCTCACAAATGCTCTTCTGGAAGAATGGCCAAAACAGACACACTCCAAAATCTTGTAGAAAGCCTTCCCAGAAGAGTGGAGGCTGGTATAGCTGCAAAGGGAGGAATGTCATAAGAGCTCTTGTCGGTTTCATGTGTAGGTGTCCCAATACTTTTGTCCATATAGTGTATATCCCTAAAAGTTCTCAAAGTAACCATAGCACAAAGATTCCGCTCTGACCCCAGGCGTTCAAACACGTTGGCTAACGTGTTCAGACTGCCCTAGCCTGTGCCATTCCAGCTGCCCTGTAGTACAAAGCAGGTATTCTCTGCAGAACAGCGTATTTTCCTCTTGCCTAGCTGATTGCAGTGATCACAGTTAGACATTTGGAAGTGTAAAAAAAGCCAAGCCTACCAGCAAAAGTCCAGCAAAAGATAAATACGTTTTCACGATGTGACCACTATTGGATTTCTATTAATGATTACAGAATTATTTATAATTGCCAACCTCCTACTGCCAAACCCATCATACTGAGTTCCCTTAAAGGATCACAACTGAAAGACCACTTTTCCTGCAAATTCTCCCCCAGCTTCACTGGACACATTAAATGAGCCTTAGATCTAATTGAAACTTTGCTAGCAGAAGTAAAGTTTCCAATGTCATTAATGGTAGACGGAGCCCCTGGAAGACCTCTCGTATAAGTGGAATGTGGATATCAAGACTTTACAGTAATCCATCCAATTTATTTCAGGACTATAACGGAGAAAATGGACGTTGGAAAAAAAGAAATTCAGCCTTTTTATGACTGACTTTATTACTGAAAGCCATGGACAGTCTACCAGTTGATCCTGGAAAGCATCACATCAAGCCGTAAGACAGCCTGGAAAAAAAAAGCACACAAAAGACCTCTCACTTCTCTGGACCTTGGTTTAAACAGACAATGGGTCGTAAATAGGCAAAGTGATGAGCTGGACGCGCCCTGATATGGCCAGTCCCCCAGACAAGGGATAAATCTGGCATTTAACTTCCCTCTGATCTCCCAACGTTAGCGATGGGAAGGGGAGGGGAGGATGCTGTAAGAGGCATTCGAGAAAACTGACCCCACAACACCCCTGTTAAATGCTAAAGAAGAAAAGAAAGATTGCAACAGTGAAGCCTGGTAAAGTGTGTCCTGAATGGCACATTGTCCGTAAAGAAAACACAGACTCGTAATTAGGAGCAAAGAAGTGCATTTGCTAGGCTTGAAACACAAAAACAGCGTGTCAGCAAAATAAAAGCCTGGAGGAAAGTAATTTATCGCTAAAGGTAGAAGTTTGAGATGAGGACTTTGTTCCACGCTGAATAAAGCACATCATAAATGCTACTGCATTGATTCTGCAGACACACTTCAGCAATCAGTAAACAATAAAAGGTGGCAGAAACCCCAGTATCGGTGTCAGAGTTTCACAGAGGTCATCCATTTTCTAGTAAAAAATGACATTGTATTGACAATTCAATTTAAAGATTCATCATAAATGTAGTGAAATTGCCACTATTTCAACAGCTAACAGAACGCTATTCTGGTTTTAATAGATGACAAAATTAACATAGTGATATGAACAATAGGATTTACAAAATCTCTTGAGTCACTCAAATGTTTCTTACAACTAACAGATGAAGCCTGCCATTACCTGTCCTCAGGCTGTTTGTGGCAAGGAGCTTCACTTATTTTGAATGCAGACAGTTGGACAATTGGTGCAAGAGCAGTTGTCAATGTAACATTCTTTACCAAATTCTGAAACAAATCCACTCGATGACATATTTTTGGAAAAAATGGATTTGGTAATTAATTACTAATTGGTGTTTATGTTGACGGGATTATCAAAAATAAATGCAGGAAAATGCCGGTAAATACCAGATTTGCTCATGTTTTAGTAACATTGAAGATATTGTGCTGCCGGCTCCCGATCTGGTTTAATTTGCATAGGGAATGTAGTGTAAAACTTCCCTACTGGGATTTTGCATTAGAGAGGTGCGTATAAATATAAACCCAGAAAGACAAATTGGTCTGTTATGACTACCCATGTGGCTAATGCTTTTGCAAACCTAGGTAGGAAAAAACAAAATTCTGCTTCTCCCTCAAACTTCACAACGTGTAAAGGTATACATCTAGTTTGTAATATACATTGTTGGTACAACTGCTGTCACAGGCATTGTAGTGTTTACAGCTCTTTTTGTACATCATTTTAACGGAAAATCCACCACAAATTCAACACAAATTCAACGGAGTCGAGTGACAGGTAAACAGCGTTGAAGTGATCATGAATCATGATGACACCAGTTTTTTACTAAAGAACTAATGCTGCGAAAACAGTAAGATGTTATCGCTCACAAAATTAATTCGCAAACTGCAGTCACTAGCATACGGCAAAAAAATAAAAAATTTTTAAAAAAGAATAAGAGAAAAGGATGGAGATCTCAGTTCTGTACACAGAAACCCCATCGTGAAGATGCCTGAGTGGATTAAAAACCCAACTGAAGTGCCTGACTGGAAATGAGGGATTTGTTATCCCTGCTCATACTTTTATCTTGGCGAGGGGGCAATGTAATTTAAAAAAAGAGAGTGTTTTTTAGCGTCCCTGTGGAGTTTCACAGAGCATGTAAAAGAATAGTACACAGTGGAGAGGTCATGGATTAACAGTGAAAAACGTTGGAGAGTAATCCCTTTGGAAGGCCATCAGAACGGAGCCTCACTACAGTTTCGCCACCGCCGGTCCAAAATTTGCAGATTTTTTTTTTTTACAAATAGGCCTAATTTAATCAAAGTAAAAATAAAAGCTTTCTAACTCCCGTTATTAAACACTTTGTTTCAAGATTAGAACATTAAAGAGAGTAAACAAGTAATGGCTGGAAAATAATTTAAAGGGGGGGGGGGGGATCATAGCAAAAAAATAAATAATTTGATTTGATAGTAATTTCGATTAAATGGGAACATACTTTTTCTCTGGAGAAAATATCCTTGAATGAGAGGTTCTTTCACATATTCTATACACACACTCACACACACATAAGCATGCAGAAATGTAGAGTAGTGCTTAATGAATAACACTGAAAGCGAGCAGAGTCTCTGGTCGACGAGTTGTGCTGCATCAGAGAGTTAGTAATGAACGGGAAGTTTTGCCAAGATGTACCAGACTGCCTGAGATTCTCATTCACCTGCGTTTTACAAAAAGTATGCAGCTTTTTAAAAAATAGGTATATATCATCAGAATAAGTATGACTGCGTGTGATTAATGCGTGAAGCGTTGAAGTACACATCGCACTCCTGCCACAGACAGAGACCTGTTTTAATAAATGCACTGGCACTGCTCAGCTTAGCCCGGTCCATCCTCTGGATCCAGTCCCTCAGGATTCACATCAATTTCATTAACCTATAGATTGATTGAGGGTTTGGGGCAAGATTATAATGCCTCAGCACATAATGCAGGTATAGGCAACCTGAATCCCGCTGATTAGTGAATGAGTGAAGGATAGTATTATAACCCGCCCCACCCCGAGTGAGGGATAATATTATAACCCCCAACACCCCCAAGGCCAACACTCAGTTTGGAATAGAGATTTGTATGCATCTGCAGGCTGTGAGTTTTTTTTTATTGGTACTAACACTGCAAATTCAGGCTAATGAGTATTCCGACGACTATCCAAAAGCAATATACCATTCATCCATGGTTTTATGTCAAAATGTCTTTGGTTGTGAGTTGCACATATTGAAATTCAGCTCATATATTTAAAAAGCCCACAACTTTTGGGCACAAGGGTTCTAGGGATGTGTGCAACATAACTGGAAAGTGGCTGTGAAGGCATTGTTCAGTCAGTAAAATGGACCTGTTGAAAGAAGATCACATGTTCAATGCTTCTGGCACCCGGAGCCCTGAGCATCTGCGGACGTCTGTTTTCACACACAAAATCCCATAACCGAGTGCCCACTGAGAGACGGAACTTATGGTATCCAAACACTTGCTGGATATGGACCCTTGCTGGCAAATTTCCCCTTTTGCCCAACGGCAGGGATCAGACCACATGGGTAAGGATTGCATTTCAAATGAAGCTTCTCAAGCATAAATAAAAAAACAAAAAAACAATTTACTTTACATAGTAGTCAGAAGGAGACCTTTTAAAAGATAAAATGCATTCCTGGCATGCAAACTCTTAAATTAGAGTGAATAAATGAAGACTTGCTGCTGGTTGCCCTGGTACATATGCTGACACAAGAGAATCTTTCTTGCTCCTCAACTCTTTTAGCTCAGACTGTACGTAACACGGTATATGAGATGAGACAACCCAACGCTGATTAAATAATTCAAGTTGAGGGCATCAGGACCCATGTACAGAGATGGTAATTATCTGGCGCTATTGAAAAGGACAGCGGTTTGAAAAGGACTTTACGAGTCCTTTTACTCGTAAATTAAGTAACACGCCACAATTGATTTCTATGTTCAGACTCTTCAAAAGCATTTTGGGTCTTTGACAAAGGGCTTAGTTGAAATGAGGGGCAAGTACAAAACAAAAAAAAGGGGGGGGGGGTCAATATATAATTTCACTAAAGTATCGGAAACGGGCTATTTCAGAAACGAACACTTGTTTTTCAACGTGACCTCTCATGCCTCCACACAATTACTTGTGACTGACATGCTTTTTAATTGCATCATAACCAGGTTTTTTGTACATACGGATACCGTCTGTGAAACAATATGAATTCACCTTAGTTACCCCGAGTACAGATCGGCAGGAGGTTCTTTGCGAGCAAGCAGTGGTTAGCTCCATTCCTAGGTGAATTTCACAGGCAGCAGACACAATCTGGAGTGACGTCTATCGGGAAACCAAAGCCCATGGAACCAGAGCAACAAAGCTTCCGAGACGTTTCACTGTGACGCTTCGTCTGTGACGTTTCACTGTGACGTGTTCATTACTGGTGTTGCATCACACACGTTAAAGCGGCTTAAGGGCATGTCACCTATGAGAAATTCTAACGTGCTGTCTTTGGCATGGACAGTGCAGCTAGATTACATGGATTATCAAGTATCAGGTTATGTGTAAAATACCAGCTGAAGAAGGGAGCCAGTCGTAATCAGCAAAGATGCGTTTCCAGTTGCTTAAATCTTAATGAAATTTAAAACTCACCAAGGCAAACCTTTCCATAGGGCAAATTGACTAAGATTGGAAATATCCAAACGGATTAATTGTTAATTGTTAATATGGACTGGACCTGTTTACACTCCATACCGACGGCTGATGTCGGAGACGGGAAGAAAGAGCATGCTCTTTGTTAAGTGTCAGTCACCGTTTTTTCACCCAGAATGAGCAAGCAGACCAGCGTCGATTAAAAATATACATCACATTTATTTTTGTTGTCACCAGGAGTTGCCACAGAAATGGACCTGTCGTCATTTAATGATGTGGTTTTTTTTTTTGGGCACTACGGGTGACACTATGGCCGGCCACCAAGCTGGACGGGCACATCCAACTCGCCGCACTTTCGGTGGGAATCTTCTGTTGGCCGTCGGAAAAAAAACAAAACTGTAAACCTCGATATCACCGCCACACACGCCACTTTATTTTCTAAAGGTAACACGATGTACAAAAAGCAGGTCTGGAAACAGTAAGCCTCTCGGTACTATAAAAAACGTCTTCTTTTTGAGTGAAAAACAAAACAATGTACTTACTCCTACAGAACGTTTCGGCTGCAGTTGTTTGTTAAGCAGCTAAGGGCTAAACTCATACAAATAACTGACTAAATGAACCAGCTTGAGCCAATGGCAAATGTTCTTTTAAAGTCAACAGAGCGGTCCCCTTGTCCGTGGGGTCTCCAGAACCTGCTCGAGCCTCCTGGAAGTCCGCCTGACGCCCGTTCGCGAGCACCCCAGTCAGGCAACTGGATTAAAGGACTCTTTCTGCAGAACGTACAGTATGATACTACGATGAAGATGGAAAGACCTGTTGAAAATAAAAATCAGATTAAAAAAAGGAATAAAGAAATGCATAATTCGACCCTCCGTTGTAGAAGCAGCTCCTCGGGGGGGCAAGCCTCAGGAGGAGGAGGAGGAGGAGGAGGAGGAGAAGGCGAAGGGCAAGCGAAGCTGACTGTCTAAGTGAAAAAGGGGTTGTCCCGTTAGGTGGGCATGGGGGCTGGACCTTTAGGGCTCCACCAGGACTTGTTAAGGCACCAGTGATGCCAGAAGCAGCACTGTCCATGCAGAGGCCCTCCCCAGGGTGTGAAGGGAGTGCTGTCCGCTTTTTGCCCGGACACCTGGGGAAAGACAAAAACGCAAGGCAGGTCAGACGTTTATAAAGTCAACATCTTAACATTTTAACATTTTTCTGGAAATGACGGAGGACGGTACCTTGGCCACCCACAAGCCACGAGGCAGCGTGGGGGAGGGGACAAAAAACTGAGGGAAAAAACGAAGAAAGAACCTTTTTGAAACCAACCGCTGCCGCAACGGCTTCTATATTTCTTTGCGGAAATTACCGGAGACATCTGTTACGAACAGAATATGTAACATATGCGAATGGATTCTCTGTGCCTAAAGGTCATGGCAGCTTTCCACGTCTGAATCCCTAATCTGTTATGCTAATTCCCTCCACGCCATTTTTAAAAGAGGATGATCCGCGTTTAGCACGCTACTCTGACTCTTTATTTATTCAGCTTTAGTCAGGTTGAAACATTATTTAATTACAACACTAGAATAACAGAATACATAAAAGCATCGCATTAAGAAGCTTTATTGATGATAATTGTTTCCGAGTACTAAGTACTAGGGTGGTGTACAACGCTAAATACAGACTTTAATTTACTCCATCCATGTTGAAAAACAAAATTGAAAGATTTGCAGCTATGTGATTCCTTCACTCTGGAGAAAACTAAAATCGGATGTGCTTTTTGTAAAAATGAGCTTGTTAGTTCTGCTTACATGAAATAATACTTTAGGCTTATCTTGTCATCTGAGCGAAACCTGAAACTAAATTGGCCTTGGAGCAGAGCAGGTGTCCGTTGGGGTTGCAATTAAAGTTACCTGAGACTGGCTTGTTGTTGGTTCAATCCTGCCCCCAACCTGAACTAATTCTGTACCTTTCCAGTTTTAAAAACGCTTGACATGCAAAAAAGCCAATCTGACCGGTAACCATGACTCTCATTGAAAAAGCTGAATATGAATTCAGGTAAACATTTAATTAGCCTTTTAAAGCATTTTAGATATGCCCATGTTGGTACATACAGTCGAAGAGGTTGTTGCTATGTTTACTTGTTACGAGCAACTGCATTCAGGGCTCAAAAACATCAGTGTCTTTGATTCTGTATCCACAATGCTGTGGTCTCTGAGATACCACGTCCGCAGGACTTTGTATCTGCGCAACCCTTGTGTGTGAGAAGCACATTAAAACGCAGATAGAGCAAACACGCAAATCCGGCTTTAGCTTGTTGCTAACCCGCTTACCAGCATGTTTAATTAAATGAGCTGATGAGGTGGCTGGACAGGCGTTGAACAATGTAATTAATTAATGCTTTTCTCTGGGTTGTGCTGACGCTTTTCTCTTTTCCATTTAATTATTTTGGCAATTTAGCAACGCACTAAGCAAGATACCACATACCGCTCGCCGCTTACTTGTGTTTCTTTGCTAATCTCCATTCTAATCAAACTGATTTATTTTAAATTGTCTGAAACATGTGTGGGCATTGTCATGAGGCAACTCGACAGAGCACGGCTGTGAAGATTGATACAACAGTGAAGCATAGCAGCAGCTATTGTAGTGCCTGTGTAAAGTAGGGATTATCCGTTTGCACATGCAAATCTGTCTGTTTTAATTCTCATTCAGGAAAGGAAGAATGGGAAAATCAGGCTTCCTTTTTGTACATTCTTTTGCCGTGATTTTTTTCCACGTCTTCCGTTTGTTCAGGTTGACTAGTACATTCTCTAAGCACCCACCCTAACACGCGGTACTCCACACAGCATGCCGCCAGCGTCCTCTCCTCGGGGTGATATTCTGTCTTTACTGGGGCTGCCTCAAACACTAAGGGTGATGGACAGAGACGATGGACAGACACTAAGGGTGATGGACAGAGACGATGGACAGACACTAAGGGTGATGGACAGAGACGATGGACAGACACTAAGGGTGGGGAGACGAGTACCTGAGGAGGTGAGCACTCTGACCTGGGCGCTGGCAGCTCCCTCTCCCCCCTCGCTGACCGCCCGTACCTCGATGACGTAGGTGCCCCCCTCGGGGAGCGACAGCACAGCAGAGGGGTTGTGGGTCTTGATCACCTGGCTGTGATTGCGCCCCTCCTGTCGCAGTAACACCTGTCGGACCATGTGCAAACGCATACTGGTTTTTCTGGCAGTGCAGGCTACCGAGGCCCGGCCTAGGTCGAGGGAATTTCGTCCGTTTTCCTCAACCAAATGATGGAATTACTGAAACTGCTTGATTTCTTTTGTCATCGCCACTCACAATCACTTCATTCATTGAGAAATGAATAACACTGTCGCTGACAATCGACTCGCTATGACGCAAAACTAATAAATAGCCATGGAGTGCCAGAGATGCCTACTCCCGAACCTTGAGATCACTAAATCGGACCAGTTAATACACTGAATCGATGTCAATCGATGTGCTCCAGGCACTGCCTAACAGGGACATTACTAACAGGGATTTAGAGATTTAGTGTGCATATCTGCAGCACTCCAGAATTTATTCCCCCCTCCACACCCAAGTGGCGCCCTGCGGGCCGAGCAGCAGAGGGAGGACCTCACCTTGTATCCAATGACGTCTGACTCGTTGTCCATTGATTTGACTGGCTCCCATCCCAGAGACACATTGTCTCCCTCTTGAATCCACATGAGATGGCTGGGAGGCTGGCTGGGAGCTGGAAGGAAAGGGCAGGTTCCACCAAATGGTTAAAAAGCTTTAAAATCTTCCCAATTTAAACAATAGACATGAAATAAAGGAAATGCGAGCGTTTTGTTTTAATGTTTTGATGCACTGATGGTGATTAGGGTAAACGTATATTTATTAAATGTTTTATGACACTATGCCAGGTCTGCGCTAGAGTGTAAATTTGAGGCCTGCTCTATGAGTGAGTTTAAAGGGGCCGTTGTTAAGGTCTGTGACTTACGCAATTTCTTGGTCTGGGCACGGACGGCTTTGCTGGAAGGGCCCTGGCCAATGCGGTTGTAGCCTTTTACAGTGATGAGGTACAGAGTGTTTCCCTCCAGCCCGGCCAGTAGGATGGACGTCTCGTTTCCTAGCGTTCTCATCTTCCCCCCAGACTCCTCTGGCTCTGTGTCCTTCCAGAAGTTCACCTGTCGCAGGAAGCCAGGTGTACCATACATAAACAACCACCAACTCAGAAGTTCTCCTGTCCCAAGAAATCAGGTGTACCATACATAAACAGCCAC
>JAOYSI010052057.1:25391-35493 GCA_025775065.1 Hiodon alosoides
GAGTTTAACCCTGTCTCCACTGCCGAGTGACATCTGCACAGAGTTTAACCCTGTCTCCACTGCCGAGTGACATCTGCGCAGAGTTTAACCCTGTCTCCACTGCCGAGTGACGTCTGCACAGAGTTTAACCCTGTCTCCACTGCCGAGTGACATCTGCACAGAGTTTAACCCTGTCTCCACTGCCGAGTGACATCTGCACAGAGTTTAACCCTCTCTCCACTGCCGAGTGACATCTGCTCAGAGTTTAACCCTGGCTCCACTGCCGAGTTACGTCTGCGGTTTGACTGTCTGTAAATGCTAGTATAACAAAAATAGTGAATATAAGAATCAATAGACCATCACAATATCCAGACTTAAGTGCATTTGAAGGTCTGTAAGGCTTAGGCACTAATTCTGTGTCTAAGCCTCATAAGATGCACCAGGGCCCTGTAGTACAACGATGGGCAATAGGAGAAGGGCTGAGCCTCCCTCCCCATTTCCATGAGTGAATGGGGAGCACTAATTGGATGATTGGGCGGTCTGCACCTGGCTCTTAATGTAAATTGGGGCCAGGTGCAGGCTTAAAAAGGAAGGCATCCAGCCTGCTCAAGACTGCACGACGTGAACCTGATTAAGGGTTATGCAGTCAGGCAATCGGTGTATGATGAGTGAGAAATTAGATTTAGGTTTATTTTGGAATTTTTTTTTTTTAAAGAGAAAAACGGCATTTTGAGTGTTTTAAGGGCAAACGTTCCAATGAGAGAGTGGAACTCTTACGGGTCTTTATCAAGATTGTGCGTGTAGGTGATGTACGAGGCTTGAACACATCTTATCAAATGTCTTTTCTCAGGAGCATATCTGCATGTCTGCGCCGCGTTTCTGCGATTAAAGCTTCGGGTTTTTTTTTTTTTTGTTGTGCAAAAAATACCTATTGCATACCTATTACCTTTGTTACATTCCCTTGCAACTCATGGAGGTTATAAATAAATTTGGTGCCCACGGGAACTGCACACAGACTAGCTGAGTCAGGTGAAGGCAATGAGGGTTGCCCTTCAACGAAATCGGAGAACAAGCTCGCTTTCTGGCTGAAGCTGAGTATTATAGGCTGTATCGGGTGGACTGCTTACATGTTGAACAGGTCATTACAGTGCTTTGTAATTGAGCTGTAGAAGTGGAAGCAAGGACCATTCAAATTATGGCTATTTTATACTTACAGTAATGACTCACTTGTGCTGTGATGCCGGCCTTGTAACCGATCAACAGTGCAAGCCTTCGCTCCATCTGGAATTTACTGTATTTAACCCCGCCCACCCACCCCCCATTTAATGCCACACCGAGGTGCGATTAACTTCACGTGAAGGTTATTTTGCTTGTGACAGTTGGGCCTCCACTCTTAATAACCGCAAGAATAACCATTAGTTAGATCCGCATCTGTTCCCCGCTCCCTAGCTAATTGCACCTCTAACTGCCCTCATTTTAAATCCTCCAGCTTGGTCCATTTACAGTCTTCGTTGGCACAATGCTCTCCCCACAGCAATGGACAAAGGGAAAGATGTTCTCTCTGTGGACACGCATTTCAGGGAAATAACCTGGGTGACAGATTGGATTTTTCACAAGGATTTCAAACAGATGTTCCCGAAATTCCCTGGTCTTTCTGCAGGACCACTGGAAGACTGATGCCTTCCCATGCTTCACAGCGTACCCCCAGGGAAGGGAGCTCATGTTTTATTTAGGGAGGTCGCAGCTTTCAAGGCTGACCTAGCCCCGAATCAAAACGATGCGCTCTTCGCCATTTCCTGCAGATAATCGCTTCTGAATCATCATTATGATGCGCGCTGCTCTCTTTTGAGTGGTGAAGGAGTATCGATGTGTCGTAACAGCTGTTTGGTCAGAGGCGCCCACTTGCATCACTGTCATGTCACATTCAGCCCAGGTAACAGAGCAGCGTGACGCATGACATATAAACACATAAATATCGCCCCGTATGAGAGACTGATAGCAGCGTTATGCAGGCAACAGTAGAAGAACTAAAGTAATGCAAACGCAAATCCAAACTCTCAGAGGACTGCTATGTGCAAGAACACAAACCCACACGTGAATTCTGGGAGACACATTAAATCTGCAAGGCAATTGGCCCTCGGAGCTCTGTGACTCTTGTAAATTTATATAGACAACATATGAATATTAACAAGACTGTATTCCATAATTAACCTATAGTGGAAATGAAAAGCTCAAGCTATTTTTGCTCTATAAAACGATCAAATCTAATGAACACTGCAATAACACCATTATAGAAAAAAAACAATTCCTGTACCTTGAACGTGCAAATAATATGCCTTGGAGTGCGATCTCACAAGCCTTACCTCCCAGGAGATCACTAGCTCATGCCGGCGTCCATTTCCACCACTGACGTTGGCGGGGGCTACCGATGGAACTGCAGGGGACAACAAGGAAATTTACATTATAGACGATTTATAAACAATGACCCTTTTTAAAGCAGTCTTTAAGCCCAGATGAGAAAATTACGGGGGCCAGGCAGTTCCCCTTAAAGACTGCACAGTGGAGAGTAGAACTTGAGCATTAATGTTAATTAGGCACATGTGAACTTCCAACACAGTCACAGATACAGACGCAGAGAGGATTTGTGATGCTGAAGAAAAGATATTTAGTCAAATTTTGATACCCCCCACTATCGTGGCGTTTCCGGCGTCAGGTGCATGAGCGATCGGCTCAGTGTGCGTTTTGTCTGAGGGGTGCAGTGCAGTTTTGAGCCTCTGCTCCTCATGAATGGGTAATATAGCTGCCCGCAGGAGCGAGCCGCGCCCCGTGCCTCTGCTCAAACACAGGACATGTTTAAATTCATGTAAGACGGGCTTCGCATCCAATTAAAAATGCAGCAGCATCACTGGGAATGCAGGAAGGAGGAAAAACAGCTGTATAATACATAATTCAGTAATAAGAATTTAAGTGACCTTGGAAAAATGTGACCTACAAGAAATAAAGTAATGTTACAATGCAGCATACAGTTTGGTTTAAAAAGCTGTAAATATATTTAAGAGGCTTGACGTTTAAAAACTTTCATTAGTAGAATGACATTAAAAACTGCATTCAGCTCCTTGTTGATGCCAGCAGAATTAATAATACAAAAATATTTTCATGAGCAGTAAAAGATAAAAAAAGTATAATAGTGAAATTAGTCATGTCACATTAAGCCTCTCATTCGAGGTTGCGTTCAGAGAACAGTGTCCCTCAAAGAAAATTCACAAAGGCGCAGTGGGGAAGGGAGAACTTTCATCTATTTGTCGACTCGGAGAGAGGCGTTCTTTGAAGAGACTTTGGAACAGTCTGCAAAAACGTATTTTGTAGTTTGTATAGAGGAAACAACTAACACAGGGAACATTGACATAATGGGCTGTCAAAAGAGCACATCCCTGTTAACACAGAATTTATTCATATCAGACATGGAAATAACTCTTTTCAAAGTTGGGCCTCATTTTTTTCCTGAATTCTTATTACATTTTAAGATGTAACTGACTGACAGTTCAATAATTAGTAATAATCTATCAATGCAGGTGTAGCCTACCTATACATTACAGAAATGACCACTAGGCTTCATCTCTGGGAATTGGGAAGCCTTCAGAGAGACACTTAATACAGACACAGCTGTACAGGAGACAATGTAGTGTACTAGTTCTTGTTTGCACTGCACTTGCAACCGGACCTGGAGGATTCTGCTGTTGTACCCTTGAGCAAGGCACTTAGCCTGAATTTCCTCTGTAGTATACTGCAGTATAAATGTATAAATGGTAAGATTGGAAGTTGCTATAGATAAACTACGACACGTAGCGGTGACAATACCGGCTTCTTTGGTCCGCACCACCCTGGAGGGGGTGCTGGGGTCGCCTGTGCCGATGCCGTTGCTGGCCACCACCCGGAACTCGTACTCCACCCAGGGGTTGAGATCCACAGCCATCGCGGACTCCATGTCCCCCGTCACGTGATCTGGGTCTGTGGAGGCACCACAGCGCAGCGGTGACACCCTTGCCCATCGGCGACGCTCCCCAACATGGGCGACTGCTACAGTTATGCAGATCAATGGGCTCCTGCAGAGAGGAGGCCCCCCCCACCATCCCTCCGGTGCCACGTATCAGCCTCATCCTGCTCACAGGGTTATCTACTCCATGTTGCTCTTTTAGTTTGAGAAAGTCATTCTCCGCATTTCAATATAAAAATATCAGGCCCTGCCTTTGTGTGACGCCCGGGGAACAACGTGTGCGGTGAGAGTAATTGGGTGGCGGCTCGGGCTGAGCGATAAGGCCAGTGGTTCGCCTGGCGAGGCAGCGCAGGGCCCAGATAAATGGAGGACCTGGAGAGAAGAGGCTGAGAGTGTCACCTTCTTAAAGGTGACATTCATCGGTCGCCGTGTGCTGAAAACAAGAGGCATTCCACACCTCCGTTTACACCACAAGCAACACTCATTACTTTTTTGCTATGCGGAAGGTGAGGGTGGGGGGCTAAATCAGCCCAGCTAAACCCAGTGCAGCCCAGTGCAGCCTTCACCAGACCCAGAACTGCATGGAACTGTGAAAGAGAAGCCTGACGTTCCCGGAACATAAAATACCCATAATTCCCCAACCTGTCGTTTATAAACAAATCAGACTTTCGAAAAAGCGATGACCTAGATTCAATTAATCTGTCAATACCCATCAGAATAAAGTGTAATTAAAATCCGAGCCAGGCGTAACACTAGTGAGCGACGGAGTTTGCGTCAGATGACTTGGAGAGCACTCTATCAACCTGACAGCTCTTCAAATAAAAGCCCATACCCGCGTTTGCAGAAACCAGACCACTCGTTTTTTTAATATGATAATCTCTTTATGCTCATGATACCATGTGTCGTGAAGCCCTTAACTGATCTTTATCATGTTTTATGTCACTGAGCAGAGCTGTTCTGAGCGAAGTAATGAGAAAGGTAAATCACCGGTCCGCAGACATTAATAATGACCGAGTCCTAAACTCTGTATTATTCTTGTCTGACTGGAGTTATTTAAACAGATTACAGACACTTAATAAGTCACTGTCCTTTGACATTAAAGGCTAAAAATGAACGGTATTACTGTCAAGGTACACAAATCGTTGTTAGTCTTCTGACATTTGAATAAAACTGCTACATAACTTACTCTGGCTTGTACCTTGAGGGAAATCAGCTTTGCAATTCAAAAGAAAAAAAATTAAGAAACTAATTTAGGAAAAAAAGTCCTCGGCTTAATTCTGCATATGATGGCTCATAATAAAGTTGAAGAAAATTAAGTGGAAGATTAATTAAACTACTGTGATTAGTAAAAGGTTTTTAGCTTAGAAGTTAAAATACTGTCCATGAATTTGCAGCTATGCGAGCTCTGAAGTCACTTTGGAAGGAACCGTTGTGGTTTTAATCATGATTGGCTGAGGTGTTGGGCAAGAGTTTTGCACTCTAACTTGCTAAGGATGCAGGTGTCATGTTTTATTCACAATGTCCAAATGATCAAAACAGCACCTGTATAACGTTACATAATTCAACATCCGTTAGTGCAAGTCCAGGTTTTCATGTTCAAAAACATTGTATACATTTGTTCAGCTATTGTGTGTGTTATTTTTAAGCCTGATACAACCTTCCTGTACACCAAAATCCCAATAGGATTTGATTGATTGATCGAGTGATTGGCACACAGACACAGATGGTGGTAAGAGCTAACACAGGTCAAAATTTCATAAAGCAGCCAGAATGGAGTTAAGTTAATGCCCCTTTCCCCTTATCACCTGAGTGCAGCGATTACCTGTTCTCACAGTTTGCCAGCCCAGCGAGAAGGGGCTTCGGGCCTGCAGGTTGAAGGCACGGATGGGGCTATGGTTGTCCACACCACGACTCCAGGACAGAGTGGCCGTGGTGTCTGTGATTTCCTCCACAATCACAATTCCTGGAGGGCCGGGGGGGCCTAGTAATGAAAATTAACACAAACAGAGTTCAAAAAATATATAAAGGATCCAGCGGATTATATATATATATATATATATATATATATATATAGAAAGAGATGATTGACATTATTTATGGTGCCTATTACTTCAGCATTGTTTTGTTATTTCTTTACAAAGTCTTCACTTCTCAGTACCACACACTCATATGTGATGGTATCCCTAAGTTGTGTCGTTTTAAAAGGAGAGAGGAAAAACAAAACCGAAAACAGAGTTCTGAGGAAGTTCTTACCGATGAAGGTCTAACAAACATTTTTCCTCCATTTGATTTGATTTTATCCTCGTTTTTAAGAGACGGTACCAACAGCTGGTATCAGCACAATGGCAAGGAAGACCTGCTATCTTCTAAACTGCTTAAGGACTTCCTGGCAGATGCTTACTTCTGCCTCCTGAAGTAAATGTGATCTGCCATTGCAGAACAAGAAAAAAAAAACAGACAACGTGCGAGGACTCTGATGCAGGCAGCTGTGAAGCTGGTGCCGGCAGCTGGCCTAGCCCGCGAAAACCGACGCTCCGCGACCACTGGAGAGGTTCTCCGCGTTTGCGCCGCGGCTCATTGACATGCGCTAGATGTCACTGCCAAGACACGGAGGAGGCCCTCAAGCCTCAGCGTCAAGCCGAGAGGGAATCATGAATTACACACGCGCATGCCATTAGCGAATATCAATACGGGCAGTTACGTCAATGTCGGGGCAATGACTAAAAAATTAAAGTATAAACACATATCAAATTAAAAGTTTTGCATATATATTTCACGGCGCAAACCAGCAACCTCAGTAAGCACAGATATGAAAAGGTTTAAAAAAATCAAGATTAAAGAGAATCGCTTCACCTCGAACCAACAACTCGGCCTCCGCGAATGCCGAGTCGCCGCTGGTCTGGGCCCGGCAGCCGTACTTCCCAGCATGCCTCAGCAGGATGTTCCTGATCATCAGGTCCACCGTGGTGGTCTGCTGCGGCGTGAGAGAGGGCAACACACCGCGAGTTTAGCACAGCAGCGGAATGAAAACGGGAAAGAGGGCATCAGCCCTTCGTCCTGCTTAACCTCCGTTTGCCCAGCCTTGTGTTGACACAGGTGTTGGTAGAGGGAGGGGTGAGAGGGTGGAATTTTACTGTTGACTTGAGTTCCGACCTGTGGCAGAAAAAAACCCATTGTTCCGACACTGATTGATGACATACATTTTTAAGATGATCTTCCCACCAATGTTGAAAATGTTTTCTCGAGGGAGAAAACTAAATCTATTGATTAAAGTAAAAAAATGTGACGGTGATTCACAAGAACACAAAATGTTCAAGATTCAAATGCCACCAACTTACAGTACAAAGTCTTAAGTACAAAGACTATACAAAATAGTCTCAGTTTTTTGCTTGGTTTCCCTCAAAGATTTTTCAGTGTTTTGTTAAATATCAAATCTAAATATAAACAAAAGTCAATGAATTTAAATTATTTAAAATCAGATGTTTAACTGTCTGCATTCGCTTACATTCTTCACTCATTTACATCCATATAATGATCTGTGGCCAAACAGAAAGCAACTTAAACTTAAATAGCCATGTCAACACAATATCTTTAATACAGCAGTGACTTTGGTTCTGAAGCACCCAGGGCATTTATATTCAACAGCTGGACAAAACCACTTAATCGGCCCAATCCGAGTGGAGTGTGTCCGGAGATATGCCAAGGGCTTGGCAGGGTACTCAGAAAGTATAACCGCCCCTTTATGCTGATTAAATCTAAAACATCTCATCTGGTAGCCTTTCCCTTATCCCGCTGCCCAGCTTCATCGTTCGCTAATTGCTTCTCTATGCCAGCAGAACATCCTATTCATTTGGCTCTGTTGCTCTCTCTCTCTCTGAAATTATTAATTACACTTGGGTTAATGCAGTCCAGGAGCTCCACATTGGCTTGAGCTTGGGGATTCCCGCAACTACACCTCAGTGACGGGCTAATAGCGCATCGCTGATGAGTTAAACACGGAACTGGTGGCGATATAGACTTCTGCCCCAAGGAAAGCCGTACTTTGGCGAAAATCCAAACAAGGTCGGCGCACGTCAGGAGTATCCGCTCTGATACCTGGGCTCGGGGGGAGATAACGTCCCCGCTAAGCGGAGCGCAGGATCGTTTGCGGCCTTCAATAATGGCCGCCGTTGGGCTGCCACGTGGCATGCCATCATTGTCACAGCCGGCCGGAATGACAGTGCGGTTAGATGTGTTCAGGGCAGTGTCATTTTATTCAGGATTTTTTTTTTCCCGTATCAGTATTTTAACACTGAGCCTACTGACACCGGTTCCTTTTACCCACAAAGCCAAGCGGGAGAGAAGAAAGGTGGAATCAAAGTAATCGGCTTACAGTCAGAGCTAAACCAAACCAGCTTCACTCAAGGTCTGCAGCCATTTAAAAAAAATCTATTTTTAGAGGAAAATAGATCTGTCTTGTGTGAAAATTGTCTCAGGGCCGAATGTTGCTCAATGGGTTGCCGGTTGCTATTTAGCGCAGATAAGACATGGGCTTTACTTTATGTCATTTAACAAATTTCAGACTCCAGGGTCTGGGTATCAGAAGTAATTGACAGATCAGACAATCAACATAAGTTTTGTTGCAGTAAAATAACATAGAAAAATTAATTATTCAAATAAATTCAAAGTATGCAAATACTTCTTAGTATTTTAATAGCCATCCTCTGCTGTGTTGGCTATAGTTCATGACGTCGGTGCTTACTGTTTGGATGTATTCAAAGTGCCTGCCCTCCTGCCTGAAATTGAGGGGCTGCCTGTTGAGCAGCCACTGGATAGTCACGTCCAGCGAGGGGTCGTAGACGGCCTTGCAGCTGAGCACGACGCTCTCCCCCACCGTCACCTCCACCCTGGCTGGGCTCAACTCCACCCGCATGGCCTCTGGAAGGATAAAGCCGGCAGGGTAATTCTCCTCCAAGGAGACACCATGATGAACATGCGCACCCACGCACACACGCACACGCACACGCACACGCACACGCACACGCACACGCACACGCACACGCACACGCACACGCACACACAGGCCTGAGTAGTAAGCTATTACCAATCGGCCAGGAAAGTTGCCCCTTCCTTTCACTGAAGAGATTATAGCAGTCACAAATTTGATTTATTCACTAAAACAAACATCTGGTGTTTCCTCAGATGTTGAAAGCTGACTGAGTTCTGAGCCGAAATATATGGCTTGATCGACCAGGGTCAATTTTACTCTGATGACAACGCCGCCCGGCCGAGAGAGGCAGACGCACCGCAGTGGGTTTGAGGTGCCCTAATCCGGCGTCAAATAAAGTCCCCCCCGTGGGCTCAGCACACCTTTTACTAACAGGACGGTCATCATTTCGGCCGAACCCAGCTGATTTTCCGCACGGCACGCGTAGCTTCCCTCATCCGTGCGGCTGGCATTCAGGATCCTCAGAGTGTTATTTCGGAGCAGCATAGTCCTGCCAGATATTACCAGAAAGAGATCAATAATCAATAGGGCTGTAACAGAAATGCTTCACCTAGAAGGAAGAAGAATAAGAATATCTGAGTTTCCAAAACGGTGGAATAGAAGCGATTTAACTTTGCTGCAAGTGACGAAAGGTAGCGTGATATTACCTAGCACGTTCGGAATAGCCTCTCAGCTTCTCATTCTGCTATAGTTAAAAGAGAAGGATTCGCTGTGGATTGATTTGTGGTCACCAAGTTCTGTGAAATAGCTCATGTAAGAGTATGGAGGCAGTAGAGTGCAGATAATAACTAATTCTCGAAGGCTTTAAATTTGCTGAGTGGCAAATGTTAGTGAGCAAGATAAAAAATATGAAATAAGACCCTAAATATATTTTAATTCTGACTGCGTTTTTTTTACCAACACCGATTTTACTCCTAAAACACAGTAACGGCACAGTAAATTGCTTATATGGCGTCCAAACAGAATACAAAATAAAAGTAATAATTTTTAAGATTCCTGAAACTTTCATAAAAAAGAAACTGTCCAAGATAATAACTCTTCACTAGACTCCGTTGTAACCATTTGAACAACAACAACAACAACAACAACAACAACAACAACAACAACAACAACAACAATGACAATAATAGCTCAGAGTGCTT
>JAOYSI010052057.1:35593-50673 GCA_025775065.1 Hiodon alosoides
AACAACAACAACAACAACAACAACAACAACAACAACAACAACAACAACAACAATGACAATAATAGCTCAGAGTGCTTGACAAAGTGTGATTTAAATCAAAGAAAATTCCAATTTACAATGCAAAGGTACAGACAGTAAAAGTAAGACATATGAGATCATAGACATAAGACACAGAATCGATAATATAATAAAAAATAATTTATAGAAACCAATAAAAAAAAAGAAAAGATAAGGATTGAATGGAATAAGTTGCATTTTTGGTGGAATAAGCATGAATACTATCGTTTCTCTTCAGAGAATCCAAGCGTTAATATTCCAAACACTTGTGTGACAGAACATAAAAATGTGCAATCATAATATAGACTGTTATTAGCAACACTTCTCCTGGGCTCATATGTCTACTTGAGTGTTGTGTCATTCGTTTGCAAAATGTTGGCTTTCGTAAGGCTGGTTGTGTGGCTTCTGTGGTACCCCAAAAGTAATAGGGTTATATCAGTAAGTAATGTAGCCTCATTTCTGCCACGGGTACCTGAACCTCGAGAGGAATGCAGTAATAGAACCCAGGCCACCACTCCCAGAAAGACACGTCAGCACATACTTTGTCAAGTATCTTCCAAATGGAAGCGTCCGAATGGAAGCAAAAGCATCCGTCTGGTTTTCTTTGTCGTTTTCCTATAGTCGTGCAACGCCTGATTCTATTAAAAAAAAATGTGTGAGGTTGGACAATGTTTGTTTTGAAGTTTCGATAGTAATTGTAATGCTGGTCTTGTGTTTCATAATTAGCTTTGCATTGAGGGTGTATTTTCCATTTCTGAACTTATTTTAACACGTGCTTATTTTATTTACCATGCGGTTTGCATTTCAAATGTAGTGCTAGTCTTAATCTATAAAATTCTTATTAATACCACACCAATTGTCTACTGGTAGGTATCTTGGTCTGGATCGATTACTGAGACTTTGCTGTCTTTTACTCCCATTACTGATGATTCAGTAAATGAAATCGTGGCAAATTCTGCTTTCTTGTACAACATCTCTCTCTCTCTCTGCTGAAGTTTTGGCCCCTTTTTGACACAGCAGAGAGAGTAGACAGGATCATCTTCCAAAACAGAAGCTCCTGCGAGGAATGCGTAGGGGAGAAAGAACATGGAGGGGGGGATGACTTCTCAACATGAACAGGTTTTTTGGTTTTTGGTTATTTGGAACAGGTTATTTTAGCTAAGCTTCATGGGCACAGAGGTCCTCCCCCTTGGTGCTTGGCTCACTGTACCTAATTGCAGACAAACAAGTGAGGCATTTCTCTCTTTTCCCATGTGGCCTAGGAGAGCACTTCCTGTGGTTGCCGGAGAGACGTCCCATGGGTGCGACTGGAGGAGATGTGCTCAGGATGGGCCTGCGCATCCTGAAGTTGCCCTGAGACCTCACCGGAAGGAAGCCCACGGAGGGAAGAGACCGCCTGCCACAATCCCCCGCGGCTGAGACAGCCGGATCTCTACTCCCGCTGGCTATTTGCGAAGTGAAGTGAAGAAGAGTGGAGAGGAGGGTGAAGAAACCTAGCGATCCCCATGGACAGCTAAGAACCTGCTCAGCTCTTAAGTACCAGCAGTTAGGGTTGCAGGTAGGGATCTCACCTCGTGATGAAGGCTATCGTGTTCATTAAGAGCCTATACACAGAGGTATGTGAACTCTCGTTCACCAAACCTCTAGCTTGCCACTGGTTAATCTGGCAGGAACAAGGCGGATCACTGGATCAGGAGGAGACCAGCTTCACAATACCAATGCATTTCAATCATTTTGTTGAGACAGCTGTACGAGGATAAGACCAGAAGCTTCACATTGGGCTCATTGCAAGTTCAGGAATTGGATCTCTTCAGCAGATTTTTAGTTCCTTCTACACTTTATAGGTTTTGGAACATGAGAACAATTTCATGTTATAATACACTAGCTGTTAATTAGGCAGTGGATAACGTGTCAAGGCTTGTAACCAAAAGGTTGCCGGTTCAAGTCCCATTCAAGTTATTATAAGCTTGAGCTTAACTTAACCTGTACTTAACCTGAATGCCTTTAGTAACTATCTACCTGTATACGTGAACAGATGAAGAAAATATAAGCTGTGTGCTTTGGATAAGCAACCAACAATGTAATTCAATCACACTTAATTCAGCCATTGCTTGCATGAGCCCAGGGCTTTATCCTCAACAACCTGGCTGGGAAGCTTGTTACAGATAACACTTTGTGTTACAAAACCTTTCCTGTTTTTCCCGTCCCAAATAGTCTCTGGTTACACTGGCAACCTTGAGCCCGGGACCCTGGGCTGGTCTCATCTATAACCTCAGGATTGTGGATACATGGGTATTATCACTCCTCAATCTCAGTGTAGATTTACTTTAATAACCTTGTTGGTAAATTACAATGCCCTAGGACCAGGATTTGATTTTTGTTTCTCTTTGAAATTGTCTAAAAGGCTGCAATTGTTGTTTTTGTGGCACGGTGACTAACACTGAACACTATATTCTACATGAGATCAATTTTCGATGTCTTAAAGTAAATATATTTATGAATATATATATTTTTATATAGACATAAAAGGGTGAAGGAGCTTTGTACAGGTAAAAACTGAGACCATATTACCGAGACCATGAAACTGAGACCATGAAATAACTTCACAGATGATCCGCCCCCCCCCCTTCAAATACTATTCACTTATAATAGCTTTGAAATAAATGCCACATTTAACTTTTTAAAATGACTAAACAAGACAAACAATCATTAAAAGCTGTCTGCTTACATTATGTCAGCTTCTTTCACTGTGCACAAACAACCCAGATTTTCAAAAGGCCCATATATGCAATAAACCTTTCCCAATGCCCAGAGCTGCGGACTTTCACAATGGGCATTTTTAATAATCTAAGAGAGATTAAATAATATTTACAATAAAAGGCTTTTCACGAGATTAGGAACAGAGAATGTGCAACGGACTGGCAAAATTAATCAAGTGGAATGGAAAAGCAAGAGAGACTGTCGTCTCAATAGAAGCCAGACCTATAAAATATTTCTTGGTATACCTCTGGGAAACATTCAGTGCCCCGAATTTGAATTAGAAACTCCAGAAGAATAAAAAATAATAATCACAAGCAGGCATTCTGCTTATCGGACATGCAATAGAAGAAAAACCCATCATTGAAAGGCATCTTTTTAATGAAAAGCCAGTCATGAGCGTCTGGACCACTGCAGATTAGAATCGTGGACTGGTGGAACACAGGGCAAAGATGTGAGAGAAGTTTTGACAGCCTTTTAGTCATCCATAAATCTCCGTTCAGGGTGCACTCCCGTTTCTTAATTTATGTCGACTTGCATGCTGCTCTCCCCAAGCCGGGCGGAAATAATTTAACGGAACAGAGGAACAGAGATTTAGTCCTCCTAAATTTCATCCCAAACCTGGTGGCCCCACTACATGAAGCCCAAGGCTTATCGGCCATTTTCTAGTCTCTGACATTGTTCAGTTTATAAGATAACTCAGCCAGGATTTTTCATTCTGTAATGGACTGATGAAATGACCCCAATGTGCACAGACTACCTGATTGAAGTATTGAAATATGAAATGTAGTAATGGTCCCTCAAAGCATCCGACATAAAGCCGATTATTGTTTCAGTTTAAAAAAACGTTGTTGGCTGTTTTCAACCAAAAAACGTAGGCTTTAAAACTCAGTGCATGCGCTGCAGTTATATTTATTAAATGAGTTTTGGCCAGGTGGCCCTTGATCTTAGGTCTTCCTGGGCTGATTAGTTCATTGGTCTGTTGGAAGAGACCAAGCAGCATGTGACCGGAAAACCCAGAATGTGCTCTCGCCAGCCTACTGAACTGTACAGACGACATGCCGCACATCAACCATATCAGTCAGAGCCCACAGACCAGAGAAGCTGCAAAAACAAAAGCATCAAAACCAACCCCTGACGTTCGCTTTAGGATATTTCCAGGGGCGTTGACATGGAGGAAAACCCAGATTCCACTGGAAAGAAAACAAAACCCGGTGTGGATCAGGAAGGTCAACTGTGAGCAGGACTATGGAGCTCCCGGGAACTTCTATTTCGTCTTTCCTCTGACCTTCACCTGCAGTTTCCTGTCTGAGCAGACGCAGTAAATCCTCTCTTTCTTCTAATAAATAAAGCGCAGCACAGCCAACATTTCTCATTTGCCTGAATGGACTCTGTTCATCACGTTCCTTCTGAGTCACCGCATCGTGCGCACATTCTGCAGGAAAAACTAAGTCACGCCCAGTGGACAAAAACAAAAGTGCTCATGCTTAAAACTAAAAATCATATATTTATTTATTTCTCATGGAAAAGGATGCTGATTCTGCTCTCCCTTTGTCTGTCTTTTAAGAAAGAGAAGCTTTGGGTCTCAATCCAGGCTGCCATGTATTCTGAAACTAATGGGATTAATGCTTTCCATTTAAAAAACAAAAGCCCTGAACATTAGCGGAAATCCATGTCAATTACAAACCCCCATTAACTCAGCACAGCTGTCAACGTCCGATAAAGGTCTGTGTGGCAGCCATGCTTTTGACTCGTATAAACCCAGTTCCTCGCGTTATTGACCTGCCCCATCCAGGGAGGGGTCTCCCTTGCCAATGGGTCATGTCAGAAAATCTTTACAGGGTAAAAGTCACCCTGGCCGGGAGGATGACGAATCTCACTCCCTGCTCATCAACGGGAGGCGTCAGCTGGTAGAGAGTGAGAAATATCCATTCAAGTTTAATAAAATGATAAAATACTATAAAAGCCATGCCAATCACACTGAACATGCACCCTGTGATTACATTTCAAGGCAGGAGATTTACAAAGCAACCTTTGGCAACACATTTCTGATTAGAATCCCGGACTTCAGGTTTTGTAATGGGGCCTTTTCCCAATAGACAATATTACCTTTTTTGTATGATATATCTAAAGCCACAGCATAGATGTCAAAAAAGGGGTTGGACAGGCTGATTGTAAACAGGATCGATAAGTTAATTCCTTCCTACTGCCTAATCCCACTCATCAATAGATATTGTTTAGCCATGCAATTATTCAATGTCATTTTAAACACTTTTCAGAGATTAGAGTGGGCACAGGACAATCCGTCATGGGATTTGTATTGTCAACCATAGATTCCACTGAATGGGGATACATTTCACATTAACTACCAATTTTAACTGCCCATTTAATTTTCTTTTTAAAAACTCAACCCCCCCCCCTCCCCGCCCCCCACACACACGCTCTCAGCCTCTCCTACCATTCGAAACCTAACCAGTATGAAAACCTTGGAGGACAAAACCCAAACAGCTTAAATATAATTTCAGATAACCTTTTAAACTCAAGCTGGCCAAAGCCAAGCAGATCACAGCTTCCTCGTGTGGAGCTTTCCCTCTTTATCCAGGGCATTTTAGAGTTTGGTTGATCTTCTGGAGCCAGGCGAAAGCAAAAGAAAGTTTAATTGAGACTGACACGTTGTCTCAAACACAGGTCTGGAGTTGACCTTTGGAGCGGCCGTACGCAGCGCACGCCTGGCCTGCTGTCCCGCTGATGATAAAACGATGCGAGGCGGTTTTGCGACAACCCTTGCCATCCCTCCCTAGAGGGAATGGCCTGGTCCACTCATTCACACAGTCAGCATAAAGAGCTGTAAAAAACTTCAGCATGTCCACCGGTGGGCTGACATGGGCTGTGATAAATAACATAGGGGGCTCTGGGCACGTGCCACCGGCCGGGGAGGTCCGGCAGGGGGGTGAGGAGGGAGTGCTGGACTGGCCCTTGGCACCAGCTGAAGGTTGTTATCCTGCAAGGTAGCAGTTTTTTCGGCTGTGCGTCTGTCACCACTTAAAAAAAATATTAACAACAATGAAATCAGAAGTCCTTCAAAAGGGACTTTTCATTTGCTTATCTCTCTAATAACAGGTTATCAGCAATCGCCTGATGAAAAAATCAAAAACGAATGACAAAAGTCTGACTAACCCACAGTACTAGGTGTTTTAAAATCATTCTAAATATACCATTTCTCTATGATTGTCTCTAGTTGTCTAGTTAGAACTGAACAACTAGGATAATTACTGTAAGTTAATTTCCTGTGAATACATAACGTTTGGGTAATAACTTTTGGGTTTTCGTACTTTTGCAAGCCTGTTTAAAAAATGTGAGGGAGAAGACTAAATGAGGAGAGCCAAACAATTGGGGTCCTGGTTTAGTTACAAAACCTGAACGAGAGGAAACAAGACATGATCTCAAAATATTATTGCCCATAAAATTGTAATTATATAGGGTCATTCGTATATTATAAATATGACAGACATTGTAGAGAGACATAAAGACAGGCTGTAATAAGCAGAAGGACAGATTTAGTCTATACAGGAAAAGCCTTGCAAATAAAGCCTTGCTGGCTATCAGCAATAATTTCTTTCTATAACAGGATCATGAGTCAGCAATAATCAGCAGGTGTAGCAGACTTTTTCCAGAATTTTCCAAACGTCAGTTAATCTGTCATCACCTTTAGAGGCCCTGCAGTGTTTCTTGTTTAGACCAATCAATGTAGAACACTCAGTAATTACAAATATACCATTCTTATTTTTGTCAGGAGGCTGCTGTATCTGATTTTAGCCTTTCATGGATAGAATTTGACATTCTGTTTAGACACAGAGACTGGTAGATAACGTCTATCTAACAACTGTGACAGTTGGGGATTTACACCTTAATCCAGATATCTCTTGCATCTTCCTGTAGACTTAATTGTCAGCCGGCAGACGTTAATGGTTGTGGTGTATATAGGGGAAATTAGCCTAAGAGGAGAGAGGGATGCACATAACCAGGCGGAAGTATGGCATCGTTCCTGTGAAATATTGCGATGAGCGTTTAGATTCCCATTACTGTCTCGTCAGAGCTAAACCAGGACATGATGAGAGCTGAGATTGTCCAGATTGCTCACAGATAGTTCAGAAATGACTGGAGTGTGAAATCAGCATTACAAAAAACTGTGAGAACAGACATTTCCCTGAGAAAACACACACAAATACCCACATAAAAACACCCCCCAACACACACACACACATAAACACCCCCAACACACACACACACACACAAACACACATAAACTCCCCCAACACACACACACACAAACACCTACATAAACACCCCCCAACACACACACACACACAAACACCCACATAAACACCCCACCAACACACAGACACACACACACACACACACACACACACACACACACACACACACACACACACACATAAACACCCCCCAACACACATACACACGCATGCCTACTATATCTTGTTTCTGTTTTTCTTTCCTATAATGATAACAATAATAATAATATCAATTATAATAATAATATAATATAGTTTTTTTTCTAGGGGATAGGGGTAGGCACTAACAATATAATCACTAACGGCGATGTGATTGCCTATTTCCGAGCTAAATAAGACCCTGAATCCTTTCTGATAAATAGGCAGCTGGTTTTCTAACAATCAGTTAATATTGCATTTGGTCCTTTCTGATTGGCACATTACCACCCTGCTCCACACATCCAATGTGCCATGCTGAGAGCATTTTCTTTTCATCACCTGAAAACAATACTCATTTTATCAACTTCTAATTTATTCATCACGCAGGGGTCTCGGTTACCAAAAGGCCTCTCAGGAATCTCCCGCAATATCTGCATTGCGGGACAAAAAATAATGACACACCTTCAGTCTCGGCAAACAAGCTCCTAATAGGTTGTAATGAAACAGGTTGAAGCGCCTGCCTTGGAGGCCCGGCAGAAGGAGTCTGATTAACACACTTGTCTTCTCTGCCGCGGACCAGGCACAGTCAGCTGAGGGTTCGGGAGCATTCTTCTGTGATTCTCCGTTGTACTAAAGTCCAGATTGTGGCTGTGACATGGCAGAGATAGAACTAAGGGTCTACAGCTGGTTTTCAGGATGGTCGAACCGCTCAACCTCAACGATTGACGACCATTGCTGACCCATGCTGCCTGAAGCACTGAACCTGCAAACAGGTCAGTTGTCATGTGACACAGCCCGAGGCACAGTGACCTGACTATCGCGTCGCTTAATGTCAGGTTCCCAGCTGGCCGGGTCTTGGAAGGACCCCTCCCTGAAGTTTCTCTCCTGGTTCTGCCTCACGGGACAAATTTGCTCTGGAGTGGCGCGCTCTCCCAGAGGAAGCACTTTCTGCTTCCAGAGGTCGCTCACATTAAAACCAGTGTCCATCTCTTTCCCTGCAGTCTGATGTCATCTCTGAGGGACTGTCAGTGAAGTGCTGGCCCAGGGCACGCCAACAATTACATCCCGATAAAAGCCACAGAGGTCTCCATCTGCCGCCATGCCAGCTCTTAATACTAACTCCAGGCAGAACATGCTTTTATACAAATGTTAAAAGGACAGCAGGAAAGATACCAGTGCTTTGCATATATATTGCAGGGACCAGGAGCCCTTTTTATTTTGCATATTTTGTTCCCTAACTGTATTTGGGAGGTGAAATAGGTTGCCTGTGCTTTCTCTCATTTTTAAGCAGGATAGATTTCCAGAGCAATAACACGTGAATAATATCAATGACGAAACTGAAAGAAACACAGACACAAATATCAATACCGAGGAAATACGTTTTTTAAGTACAACTCAAACTGGGACATACCATAGCTTCTTGACTTGACTGATTGACAATGTCTCGTCACGCTGTCTTAAAAGCTTAGCCTTGATATGAAATAGAATACAGTTATGGTGCTGTTTTTTTTCATTTTTCCATCTTAGAACCAATTCAAAATTCATTCATTTTCTTGTTGGTCAGGCTTCGCACCTCCAAATATAATTCATATGAAGCATACTTATAATTCCAATTCTGTTTAATTGTAGTGCTTATATATAGCGAGATTTCCATACCAGGTTGTTTTACCACAAACCCGCTATCAGACCCGTGGCAACCCAGCTCTGACTCTGGCTCCTGACTTTAAAAACCGTACCGAACCACACTTTTCTAGAATTATACGATGACATAAAACGGCCGTGCACCTTTATGACCAGAGCAGGTGTGAGCAAGGTCATTTTTTTTTTTGACCGTACCTCTTGTTGGGCTGTATCCTGTGGTCTCCTTTCCTCCAAGTGATGCTGGGTTTGGGAGAAGCCCTGGGCTTGCACTCCAGAGAAACGTCCTTTCCCATGGTGGCGATTAGCCGGATGGGGCTGGACTGAAAAGCAGGAGCGGACGCTGGCCAAACAAAAACAAACACAGTTTGATTAAACTACGCTACCATGAAAACCTTGTGTACAGTAACCTCTGAGGGGTTTTCCATTAATTCGGGATGAAAACAAATATAAAGGGCAGAAACACAAATGCCTGCATACTGTCAGTGTAGGACTATATTTTAAAAGTCTATGTTAATATACATAGGTGGGCTTTGTGCTTTATTCTTCATTATTGAGTATACATTTGAAAAAATTAATTGAAAATAACAATATACTAACGTGGCATCGGTTTTAACACATGAATTCATGAATTCACACTTCATTTAGTAAAACATGTTCTTGCATTTAAAACTAACCAAGACAAGATGAAAGGTAACTGCAGATAGGTTCATAATAGCTTTTATTTCTTTCTGTTCCTAAATTAGATTGGTTTTCTACATCTTCCTGCTTTAATGGATTGTGCATTCCTAACGCTTTGTGCCTGGTGAAGAATGAGTTATAACACTTATTTGGACTTCGGTGTCACACCCAATAGAGTTATCCAACGCAATAACACCCGAGACATTGCAAGCTCTGGTGTAATGCCATCAGCAGTGCCGTAAGCTGTTCTGTTCAGTACAGGACGCTGTTAACCCAGTGTAATCGTTGTCAGCACCATACAGTGAATTTGTAAGTATTTACAGGTTTTCGGTCCAACTCCATTTCAATTCAAATCATGTTGAATTCACTAGAAAACACCGGAACACATTTGAAATCCTGTAAATATATTTCAAAGGTTAAGGAAAAATCTTAAATGTACTTCTGAAGGCTCAATCGGCCCAGCCAATGATCTGTTTAATTCAAGGCATATCCTCACCTTATTTTGAACTAAAAAAGTATTCTTTCCGATTTGTTTGAATTCGAAATTTTGATTTATACAATATTACTTTGTGTAACGTTTTGAAGAAGGACAGTGAAATTAGGACAATGTTTGCCATTCTAGCCAACTTCTTGTCCCTGGGGTTTTGTGAGCTAATATCATGTAACATAGCATGCTGGAACTCTCAACGACCACTGCAGCACCTATACATACCCTTTAAAGTCATGCATTTTAAGGTGACTAGCAAAAACAGATGCCCGCTTCACGTGCTTCCGCTTGCATCAGTCACAGTTTAAATAGGTAATACAGCCCTTATGCTATGCTATAGGTATTTAGTTTTGTTTGTTTTGTGCATTTATAAAATCACATTTAACGTAGGTTACCTTATCATTAGTCTTTGATGCTTATTAAAAACAAACAAACAAAAAAAAAACATTTGCTACAGTCTAGTAACCTTGGAGATAATTTCCAATGACAATCTTCTTTGCTCTGTAGTAGGAAAGGAAAGGCACACCCCCCTCTGAGGGACATACAAAACTGCTCTCTAGTGACGCAGATCAAGTGCTTTTATTTTAAAAAGCAAACGGATGCCAGTGCCGGGACAAGGGCATTAAAGCATTGAGAAAACGTTAGGGCCATAATTGAATTCAGACCAAAGTTTCCCAAACCGACAGAATGAGTCACAAGTGGTGTTCATGTGCCGCTGGGCTCCTCTCACAATGACTTAGTCAAGGGTTGAGTGGTGTGCTCTTCAAGCCATTCGAGATGATGACATTTCAATAACAGCCGTGGCTGCTAGCCACCCCAAACACGCTGGACTACATTTCCCAGGAAGCCAACATAAACCGCACAGGTCATGTTGTCAGACTCTTCCCTCAGAGAGAAATGCTTAAGTTTGTGTGTGTGAGTGTGTGCGTTCATGTATGCGTGTGTGTATGCGTGTGTGTGTGCATGTAGGCGTGTGTGTTTGCATGTGGGGGTGTGCGAGTGTGCCTGTGTGTGTGTATGTGCGTGTGCCTGTGCGTTTGTTGGGGGGGAGGCAGGGAGGTTGGCATCCTTGACCTGGTTCTCCCGAACTCGCTTTTGCAAAAACGGAGCCGGGGTTGGACGGTTAGATGGATAGGAGGTTAAGGCCGGAGGTAGATTCCTGTCAGAGATAACACGCACTTGTGAGTATTGTGGCAAGGGCGAAGGTCACAGGGTGCTGTGCCCTTGGGGCACAGGGTTTCACAAGCGAGTTCATCAGTCATGTCTGAAAGTCATTCGTCTTCCCCGTGGTCCCAGAGGGTGGAAAACGTTTCAATGCCAGCTCCAATCAACGCTGCCATGCTTCGGGCCCTGGGCCGTCTCAAGAAATTGCATTAATATTGTATCTTAGAATGGCTGCCTTCAGCTCATTGTTGGGTCCTAATGGCAAACCCAAACTAATCCTTCACGTTGAAGCCATCCCGTCTGCAAACACGCCGAATAGCAAGCGCTTTTCATGCGAGATGAAGAAGGCTGTAGCCACATTAAAAAATCATAGTCAAACATTTTATAATATGCATGGAATTTTTGAATTTTCTTAAAATAAACTGTCCATATTTTGGATGTATTTACTCTTATAATTTCCCGCAGAAAGACAAAACTATATAGGAAAGTGAAATGGGAGAAGGATGTCAAAAGACCCACGATGGAAACAAACAAACTGAAGAATGACTCAAAATTACCCGGAGAGAGCATTTCTACACAATGCTTTGCAATGTGAATTGTTGCCACTGATTCAATTAACTCAGTAGTGACAATTTTCTTCCTATTTTCAGCGTTCAACCTGGCTGAGCAGCGGGGGTTAACCGTGTCGCAGTGCTTACTTTGTCACGGTGCTTACTGACTTTCTCGCTCTTGGATACATTAGACAAAACCTCTCTGATCACCTCTGTGATGCTGATGCTGTGCTTGAGGCAAAATCAGTAGCAGCCAATCACGTAATCGGCACATCTCAAGGATTTGTTTTGTCCTTCCATTCTTTTGTTCCGGTTTTTGTTCATTTAATGCTTTTTTCCCGGGTGAATGGCACGACAGTATGAAAAGGCTTCTCGTGAAAGAATGTAAACAAGGGCATTCTCGTTTGGCCAAGCAATACACCATGCACTTGCTAAGGTTTAGTGTTTCACTGCGTCGACCTATGCAAAACTACAAACCTTGAGGCTTTTAATGTGCACAATTTGGGACAAATTAGGCCTATTAAATGCTAAGTGTTCTCTTGTTAACTGTGACATTTCTATCACGGCTCTCTTGAGGAGTCCCTAACCCCCCCACCCCACCCCCAGGGCAGAGTGACTAAGCAGCTCTTTCTTCACTAAATTTCAAAAGTGTGTGCTGTTGCAGTGTACTGAGCAGTTACACTGCTGAATAATAAAATGTTTACCTAGAATCTGGAGCTCTGCACTGGAGTAGATGGCTCCGTACTTGTTCTCAGCGATGCACTGGTACATCCCAGAGTCGGCCTGCCGCACGCCACGGATTAGCAGCTCTCCATTCACCATTTCCACCCTGCTCTGTAGGAAAAAGGAGACTTTACCGCTAACATAGTAACCACTATAGCACTACGTGCTCATTTGGTCATTGAGGCTATCCTCGCGCTTCCAGCCTAACCACATGGTGCCACAGGCAGAACCGGCCATCGAGTTTATAAACCAACCCTGTTAATGCTGATGCTGACCTGAAAGCAGGCCCAGCATCCCAGCGTGACTGAGAAGGATGCAAAATGCTGCAAACCCATTAACAATCTAAATATAAACCGGCATAGGTGAGTGAGTTTTGATCTGAAACTTAATTTTACACTCTATAATTGATTAAAACTATGCCTTAAAAAATCTTCAGAGGTTAGGAAGATGGTGCTTCATTCACAGATTAAAAAATAGTTTTAGTTTCTCAGGGGTATTTATGTCCTTCAGTTATTTAAGGACAAATCCTTGAATCCTTTTCTCTGAACGGCAAAAGAGCGCTAAGTACAGTCCTGTGTCCACCGGGCAGATTTGTCCGTGACTAGGCCATTCGTACCTGTGGGAGCAAGGGGGCGCCGTTGCGCAGCCAGCGGTAACTGGGCCTGGGCCTCCCTGTGGCCTTGCATTCCCACTGCAGCAGGTCCCCGCTGTCCAGCCGGGTATCGTTGATCACGGCTACCCACTGCGGGTAAGCTGGATGAGGGTTAGAGGGAAGATCCATTAAGCATATACAGAATTAATTAAGTATAATATTTGAAATAACTGTGTCAAAACTTGAAGAGATTGCAGGTGGCTGGCATACCTAAACTATACAGAGGAATTACAGGTTTGGTCATAATACTGAAATTAAACCCATCATTAGTACATCTGACAACTGCAAAAAAACCACATGCTGTGCCTACGTCTAAGGGAGCAGGGAACTTACGTCAGCTTAAAGGTTCATTATCTTCCTCAAACAGTACTTACAAAATAGCTGGGACCGTTTTTTACCTCCCAAGTCTGACCAAGCAATATTCTAAGGCATAAAAAAAAAAAGATTCTCCACATTCTGTGGCTAGCCGCCTAAGGGACCTTTCTTAGTCAGGTCATAAAAACGGAAACTAGAGTACGCTTTAATGAAACTGTCACACTTGTTGTGGAATTTTCTTTTTATTTGCTGTTGTTTGTTTCTGCTACAAAGACCAGGCACGACTGGTGGTCTTCCCACAGTCTCTGTGCTTCCGTTGCTGTTTTGCAAATGATACAATAAGGCTTCGGGTAATTCTCTTTCTCCGTAAACTGGGAGGACTGGGAGCTCTATTGCTACTTCGGATGATGGAACACTCCACATGACATTAATGTGTTGACAGAAGAGGTTTTAATAAATTCAATATTACTAGATTACATTTTTTTGATCGATCAATCAAGTTTAGTTTCTGGCAAATGAGCTACAGGAAGACGTACCCACGATTTGTAGTCAGTCACACTGGCATGTAGTCTGTCATTCAGTTGGCCTACAATTGACGTCAAACAGCTAGCAGTCTTAGGTGAATGTAAATTTTTTTTTTTTTGTGTAGCGTAACCTATAGCAACCAGTGAAGAAGTTTATCTGAATTTAGGCCTGTTACTAACACTCAGTGGCCAGTTGAATAGGCACAACCATATAGTACCGAGTTGGAACCCCTTTGGCTTACAGAACAGCCTGACTTGTTCATGCCGATGCAATGGTCTCACACTGTTGCTGCAGGGGTCCTGCGAGAAGAATCTATGGGACGGAGGGCAAACTGTAGCCATGAAGGGATGCACCTGGTCAGCAACAATGTTCAGATATGCTGTGGCATTCAAACGTTGCTCAATCGGTAGCAAGGGACCTAAGGTGTGCCAGGAAAACATTCTCCACACCATTACACCACCACCACCAGCCTGTACCATTGGCAGTAGGCAGGATGGATCCATGGATTCATGCCGCTTACTTCAAACCCTGACTCTGCCACTGGTATGACACAACTAGAACTGGAACTTGTCGGACCAGGCAATCTTCTGCAAGTCCTCCAGTGTTCGCATGCCTACTGGATTTCTTGTGTTTAGCTGATAGGAGTGGAACCCAGGGTGGCCATCCGCTGCAATAGCCCATCCGTGACAAGAACTGACAAGTTGTGCCTTCTGAGATGCCTTTCTGTACACTACTGTTGTTCTGAGCTGTTATTTGGCTGTTAGTGGCCCGTCTGCTAGCTTTCACGATTCTTGCCACTCTCTTTTGACATCTTTCATCTATTAGCTGCAATAAGATAATTATCTTATCTTTATTCGAAGAAGAGTTTTTCTACTTTTGAAAAATGTTTTTCGTAGCATTAAAGTGAGTTAGCTTTGAAAGTTTTTCACCGCAACATAAATATCTTTTTAACTGTATATCATACCAAATTAGTAAAACTAACCGATGGATTATCCATTCAAATTAATCGATCAAAGTAAAATGACTGTCATCGAATGTCATGCTGTATAATGTACTGTCCAATTAGAATTACATTA
>JAOYSI010052058.1:0-25615 GCA_025775065.1 Hiodon alosoides
CGCTGGCGCTAGTTTAATATTACATCTGCAATGCAAATTGCTGTAGCCACGCTCAAACATAAATACCACTAAACGGTGTGTTCCTAACACAAATATCCATTAAGTTGTTAAATTCTTGGTGAATTCCCCCAGTGTAGTGAGCATATGGAACCGAGCGCCCATGCTCCAATTATTCAGTTGGTAAATTTCAGTGGAGTATGCCTGTGTATTAATGTTACCCACTGTGTCTCTGCACTGATAAGATTTTATTTGCATACAGCCAGGGGTTCCAAACAGATCAGCATATTTAATTAACAAATGGCCCAGATGAAAATGATTGCATTATAATTCAACAAACCCAATAACAATTGTAAAAAATATGGACGCTCTGTTAATGCTTGTTTTAACAAATGGTTCATGGACAGAAATTTGTATCCGCAACAAGATGGATAACACAAACAACACAAAATGTGATTCCAATATCAACATAATTGCTTAAGCTATGCTCCTGATAACAGATTAAAATCTGATACCTTACTGCAGCAATGGTACTGATTAAAAATGTACTACTGCTAGTGCACATTTTAAATGTCCTGTGAGTTTCATTATGCACATTAAGTATCGAGCATCGTACATATTAATCAGAACAAATGAAGCTGATATTTTTTTTATAAAAGCTGACTTTTTTAAAGAATATTATTATTAATCTGTTACTACTGGAGTATTCTTTTGAAACCGCTCTTTACTGAATTTAACAAAATTTTTAAATACACTTACATTGAGTTCTATAAAATACAAACCATGTGAAATAAAAAAATAAGCTCCCTACTAGGTTTATGAATAAGCAATGAAGTATTTTAGGGTTTGCAATTATTATCTTAACTGATCTTTGTACTGGATGACGTACCATGACATTTGTCTTTCCAGAATGTTAACACACCGTGTATCAATGGAGTAAAGGTGATAGAATAAATAACATCCTCTGCTCTGGTTTCCTGTAGCTGTAAATGCAGGCCATTTCAATAGCCTCTGCAGTTGTTATCTCCGAACAAAGTTGTTGGGAGCATCTAAATGCATTGCAAAATTAGCAGTCTGGTGGTTTGCGTGAACAGGGTGACCAGGGATGGAGTCAAATTCCTGGCCTGAATTATTATTTCAGTCCGTCCCTGGTTAGCATTTAGATTCATGGAAATCCATCTGATTTTCTATGACACCCCTCAAAGGTGTTATGAACATCAAATGGTATATTTGGGTTTTAAACCTTTTGATTGGCCTGTGGCATAAGTCCCTATTTATGGGAGGTGAGGGAGGTCCGGGTACAGCCAAGTTCAATCACAAAACTGAACTGCTCGCAGTGTAGATCAGCCAGGCAAACACACTCCTTTATGGATTTGGAGGTGAATTCATTTCTTGTGAGAGTATTAGCCAACATGACACATAACGGCAGTAACACAGTCTCACAGCATCGTTGATCAGAATTCAAAACGCTTCGCATTTCTTAAGAATGTCGCTTTCTCAAGAACATACGTAATCCTCCATAGCTTCATCTCCCGCTGGGTGCAGAATACACCTAGTGTGTGGACTCCCTTGAGACAGTCTAATTAACAAAGCTGCGATTGCTGGAGAACGTTGTCAGAGTAGAAGTCAGGCATCATGCCATGGTTCTCCGATTCGGATTCTGAATTCCCTTTGGTTTGCTTGTGAATTTTTATTAAATGTGATGGGGAAACTTATGTGCCAACGACCAGAAGTCCATGGATTTTCTGGCTGTGGGGTCTCAGTGAAATTGACCATACTCTGGCATATTTCCAGATGGATTAATTGTTTAGATGGTAAAATAAAAGGTAGTAAGCATCTTTTTATTCCTTGATACATCCTCTATGCACCGTAGCTGTAGGTGTATGTTTGTGCTTTGCTTCTGCGCTACGGTTAGGACCGTTTTATTATTGAGAAATGTAATGCTGCATCTTATGTTGTATCTTGGCTTCTGGAAAGCACGTCAGATTTGGTTTGCGTTGTGTTTATGCGCATTGTGTAACTACTAGCAATCTAAATTTGACGTAATGGATTTTTATTTTAGTTGTCAGCTGTGCAGAAGTTAATGAGATTTGCAGCTAGCTAGCCAGCTGGTTTGAAATTTCAGCAGATGTGGCCTGTTAATATTATCCAGCCAGAACATTCAAATTGTTGGAGCTGTGATGACTGGATGGGTTGTTTTTGGAGGAAAAACAACTCGCTAAATAATTATTTTAATTAGTTAGCCGTTCACGAGACAAGCAAATGCTAGTGCTTAAATATTCCGCTGATTAAGATTAACCATTACACTATCATCCTAAAGGAATCCTTTACTGGTTTACACTAAAGGGTCATTTATCCTAAAAAAATCCAAAGGATAATTTATCATGATTTAGTATTTATTTATTGTTGTCATCTATTGTCCTCCTATGTATACTGGATCTTTCATTGCCAATTTTTGCTTAAGTTGCTTGATCCACACAGCCACTGATAAACTTATACTTCTTGGTTTTTTCAACATTCATCTTGATTCTGCCACTTCTCCTTGGGTTGCTGACCGCTTTCCCTTCCTGACTGTTTCAGTCTCCCCCAGTCTGTTCATTCGTTTAACACACTCGGGACTAAATGCTTAGTCTTTTTATCTCCCGTGGCCTGGAACTTGTCTCTGTAAATGTCTCTGTTAAAGACATGGCTATATCTGATCATTTTCTCACTGCAGCTGCGGTAATCTTAGCACTTCCTCACCCGTCCCTGTCTCCACTATCTACTATCACTCTAAGAATCTAAGACACTTCCTCTATCCTGTCTCCCATTCTCTCTATATTCTCTGCTTAATAGTACGCTCCCTTTCATTGTGGATGAAGCAGAGCTGCTTAATAACGCTTAATTAACCAACACCATTAATTCAGTAGCTCCAGTTAGGACACATTTCCCCCAGAATTACTGTAACTGCCCTTGGTATACACCTGAACTTGGACAAGGTAAGGCTGTAAGGTTAATGTCCATAGCAGCGGCAATGGAGGGCTTCTGGTCCCAGCGTTCATAAAGCGATCCTACTCATCTCAGACATTATCGACTTGCTCTCATGACAAGCCAGGTTGAAATACTACGCTGATCTCAAAAGAGGGATGGGGTAAACCTAATGATCTCTTTAAAACTTTTGACAATATTCTTCACCCAGGTAATAGGCTGGCTGCTGGGCACTACTTCCTCCTTCCACATCCATGACTTATTTTTCAAAAGAAAAGATTGACACCTTTTTCAGGTGTTCTAACACCTCATTTTTGCAACTTGACCCACCCCTGTCTCCAACCTGTCTCTCTTCACTTCCCCCGGTAACTCCATCAGATGTTTTAGAATTCTTCTACCTGTACTATAGATTCTTAGCCTACTAATCTAGAATGTTCATGTAGTTATTAACTTTCTCCATACATATCTCACACTCTCAGCTTACCTCTGCAATCACGCATAGTTCCAATAGAACTTAAAAAACCTAACCTTGACCCTATGTTATTTCCAATTTTCGTCCCATTTCTAATCTCTCATTTCTATCAAAAACTCTTGAACGGGTGGTTGCCAAGCAATTGCTGGAGCATCTGACCGTAAATAAATTGTTTCCAATTTGAATTCTGGCCCCTGGATTCCGGAGCACATAATCTGCTCTAGTGCGGATTGTGAAGGATCTGCTTCTGAATGCTGATTCCGCTTCACCATCTGTGCTAATCCTTCTTGACCTCGCTGCTGAATTTAACACAACTGACCACATAGTTTTCTTGGACCACCTCAGGAAACACGTTAGTCTTTCTGGTATCTTTGAGGCTCAGTTCCTATTTATCCTATACCTACGGCTATACTGAGTCCATCTTTTTTGCTGGTGATAATAGCATCGAAATCCACCTCACATGTTCCTCGGGGCTCTGTTCATGGGCCACTACCATTTAACACATACATGCATCCCCTTGGTCGCCTAATTTGTCATCCCGGTTTTAAGTTCCACTCTTATGCTGATGACACCCAGCTCTGTAGGAAAATCTCTTATTCCCAGATATCTCAGCCCCCTTTTTTCCATGCTTGGAAGACACTGAGGCCTGGATGTCTGCCAGCTGTCTTCAACTAAATGCAAAGAAGACTGGGCTCTTACTAGTGGAATCACACTTGCAACTTAAAAAAAAAAGCCCAGCAGCTTACTTTCCTCTACCTTTGCTCATAGCCTTGGAGTCATTTTGGATAGTGGGCTGACCTTTGACCATTTCATCTGTTATTAAATGTTCCTCTTGTCACCGCCGCTCTATTGCAAAAAGTTACATCTTTCCTTGTCTGACGCTGAGATTCTCTGCCATGCATTTGTCACTTCTCGTCTGTACTATTGCAGTTCACTATACTCTGGTCTTCCAGAGTATATATTCCAGAATATATAAATATATTACAATATTACAACAATATATTTGGATTCTTTCCAAATCCAAGCATCCGTGATCACATCCTTCCCCAGGTGGTCTTCCGTCACTGGTTACCTCTCAGATGTAGGATTACTTCTAAAATTCTTCTGCTCATTTACAAATCTCTTCATTTCTCTGGCCCTGAATACTTTGCTTCCTTGTTTCACTATATGTCCACTTACAACTCCTCTGAACCTTTTAGACGGCTGTTCTTTCAGCTTCACAGCTTCTGTTTTCTGGAATTTTATTTCTTTATCCAAACAGCCTTTCATTTTGCAAACTGACCTCTACCACTGGTGTTATCATAGTCTTTGCATTCGGGCAATGGCAGGAATACTACCCTTTCAGTTTGAGCTTTAATATTTACCATGACTAGTAAGGAGATCGGACCACTGCAACTTACTGCCGACAGCTTTAAAATCAATAACAGTCGGGTGTAATAAAACTCTTGAATATTCCATGCCATGCAAAATGAATAATAATAATAATTTAGTAATTCATAATTTATATAAATTATCATACCTACGATTAATGCCACAGCTGTGTGTTTGACCATTTCTTATATGCTTTTGGCAAAAACAAACTTTAAAGCCTCTGTGGGATCCTTCAGTTTTATGGATAAACCTAGCCGTGTGAATTACTGCTCTTCAATGCAGGTCAACACAGACAGCCAGCCCAGCAGGTGGAGGAGAGTGTAAATATTACACCCTCGGTCTCATTAAGTCCCATCTAATTGCAGATTCACGCGTGCGTGTGTATGTGTGTGTGTGTGTGTGTGTGTGTGTGTGTGTATCTGTGCGTGCGTGCGCTGCTTTCAAATAATTGTTGTGAGTTTTACATAGAGAATGTTTCTACCCACTCATTTATTCGTTTCCCCATTTTGCTCAATTATTTATTTAACTTGTTTTCCTCTGCGGAGATAATTACAGGCTCGGGACTGAGGGATCAGAGAGTTTTTGTTTGACGTGTGAGTGTGCGCCGAAGCTGCGGCGGTCTCCAGTTGCGAGGAAACTCTCAATCATCGCCCATTAGCGGGTAAAGAAAGAGCCCTGATCAATGGTCAGCCGTGTAATGAGCGGACAGATGAAAGGAAACCCCTCCCCCCCAAATAAATCAGAGTTCAACCTCATGTGATTCAAGCCATTAAAAAAAGACCAGGCAAGATTTAAAACTCAACTGGGATTTTAAATTATTTGTATTACATTGTAAGATAAATATAGACCAGCTAGTAGAATATTTCACCACCCTGATGTTATGTCATTTAATAGTCAACACTAGTTATTTTTTAATATTTCTGTATCTAAGAATGGAATGTATCCATGAATTTAACAAGTTTTTTAATAAAGTACTTTGTCTTTACTAAAGGGCAGCTTGCATTAAATGTCTGCCAAGCCAGTAATAAACTAGCCTGTCATATCCAGCATTACATCCAGCTTTAGCTTTAATTCAGCATTCGTTTGTATTCCCCCTGTCAAATCCGCTAAAAATGCCAGGTCAAGCAAGCACTTTGAGTAAATAATGCAGACGGTCTTGATGCCATGATATTCTCCGGACTCGCGAAGCACCTGGGATATGGCAGCAGGACATTTTTGTCATGTTTCCTTGGAAGGATTTGGCAATCACAATCAACTTCTGTACTCATACGGGCTTACTTGTGCCATGAAAAAGGGCAAATTCAAGATTGGTGTCAGAGCGCTCTTTGAGAATGGCACAGCGCTTTCACGCCGGTTAAAATAGAATACGGCTTAGTTTCAAAGGTTAGGGTGTTCTTGGTAAACATTCCCCTCAAAGAACTGTGTGGATTGCTTTGCAGATTGCTCCCTCCGGGACCTGTCAGGAGTAATAAGATACCTTTTAAACTGAACTTTTAGTCGTGCAAATTTAACCGTGCATCTTGAATTTTGGATGGAAAATCCCTTCCTGCGCATGAAAGGTGCTTGCTCAAGGCCTGCCATATCCAGCGCTATTCCTGGCCACACCTAACACTTGGGCCTACAGCATGCAATTATCTCAAGTGATTAAAATGTGCAGAGTCCTAAATTAAATTTCTGAACAACACCTATACTGCAATAACTCTTCAGTTGCTTAGCTGACATTCTTACCCAAAAGCGGTTTAGATAGCTGTTAAAGTTTTACACTTCATCTATTAAGAAGGATAATAATTTAATTAATCTATTAGGGTAGGTACCTTGCTCAAGGTTACTGTAATGCCCCTTTTGGGATGTGAACCTGCAACCCCCTGGTTCGATGCAATGCCATAACATGTGCCACCTGCAGTATCAGGGCCTTGCACCCACTTCGAGTGGAGCACTTTTTAAAATTGCGCTGTGCTAAACTATTATTTGTACATGTGGTGGAAAAAAAAAATGCTCGTAAGATCTGTGTCGTATATCCGCACTTGTTAGGAGTTCCTTTTCGGCGTGCTCAAGCATTCAGACCTGCAGATGGGGACTGCCTGGCGATGACATCCCATCAAACACAAGCCCGGGATTCGACTCCACTCGCATTCACCTGGGTTGTCTCTCCTGGCACCGTCTCCATCTCAACGGCGCGCTGAAAAGGTGCATTTCCATGAGCCTGTCACATGCAACACGGTTTGCATATTTGATGCGTGGCTCGCCTTCCCAGGTGCTTTCATCTTCTTATCCAGCACCCATAACTTTTTTTTTTTGAGAACGCCGGATCTTAACTGCAACCTATTACAATTTTGAAATTGTCAGTGTTACGGAGCGTGATTAGAGGGCTAGCTCGCCGGAATTGACAGATAAATCATCATAATACCAACGGGAATAATATGCTTCTCATTTTAATAGACAAATTAGCTTCCGTGGCGCTCGTCCCGATGTAAACAATACGTCTGCTATGCGTGTCAGCCCGAAGCGCTTTCCTGGTTAAGTGTGTCTTTATACTGAAGACACTGTAAAGTGCTCTTAACAGCATGCATAGCATACAGACAGAATAAAATAGCAGAGAGTAGCTTATGCGAGGGATAACCACGCCACACACAATGTGTGCAAAGTCAGAATCACAATCGCCTGTGAAGTTTTAATAAGGCATTTGCAAGTTTGTTTAGTTACTGAAATATTTCAAACAAATTAATAATAATTCACGTGTGATGAAAGAGTGGATGCATTTCCACGGTAGCTTTGTAGATATTGCAAGATCTTGGTGAGTGTGGCTGAACTACAAACAGTGATGTTTCAGATTGAGACAGTTTTGTTGTTAACCTGCAGGCGTGTGGTGGGCCAAACCAAACACGTTGTCAGCCAAACTTGGCCCGTGTGCCATATTTGGGTGACCCAGATTTACATGTACTGTACTCTTCCTCTGTTTATCTGCAACATAACAATCACCAAGAAAAACCAAAGGTGGTCAGCGGACTGCAGTGATAGCAGATCGTGGCATCCCAAAACATCACCCTTACAAAATCCTTACGGGGCTAAGATTAATCTCCATGAAAGACTGCTCCTGAGAAGGATTTTAAAAAAAGCAGTGTCTGCGTCTGAGCAGAGATGTTTGACATAAAATGAGGTCAGGGATCCCCTCTCTGTTCCTGCCATTCTTCCCTAATAAGGAGTGACAGGGTAACCAGGTAGGTTTCAAAACCTCTGTAAGAGAGTTCTTACCCCTGTTTATGCCCATGCCAGATTTCATGTAAAGCTTTCCAGATCACTTAGGCAAATTAGGTTTTTTTTTCCGTTCTGGTTTTAGGGGCCCTCACAACCTGCTGCAAGCAACGGAAGAAAGAACAAACACGGGTTCCTCCTGGCTGGGACTGTGGCCAGAGATGCCTCTAAATGACATGAGTGCAAATGGGAATTTCACTTTCACTTTCACCTCTCTGGTTCTTATATTTGTGATAAACAGTATATAGGGTATGGTTTGGCAGAGGGAATTGCCTGGTGCTGTCTTCACTGCCACTACACGTGCAGTTGTCATACCAAGGAGATTTATAAAATATCTATTAAATACTTTCTTTAAAACCAATGTTTATAAGGTATAAATATTACCCAGCTTGGGGGAAAAAAGGGGATCCGGCTCTGAGCGTAACTTTGAAACGGTTACTTTTGTGAAGCCAACGTGCTTCACGGTTTAACACAGGGGAAAAGGAGGACATCAAAAGACGATCACTTTGTTTCAAATGGCCCCAGGTCCAAAGTCTGGCAGTTTCGCCCAATTTTACTGTAAATATGGTTTTACGCAGTGTAAAAATATTAATAGTAGGTAAAGCTGTTCAAATATGTATAGACTTCTCTGTAGTTTTCAATGAGGCCATGCATAAAAGTATGCATAGAGGTATGCATAACATTATTATGTCTTTTTCGTGACTTAAGTTCGTTACCATAAGCATTTATCTGTTGATTCCTGTTAAATACTTATCTTGACTTTATAAGGTTCTACTTTTATCTTTTTTTCAGGAGCAGATTTGTCCCTGAGTAAGAAATACGACATGATTTACCCTGACACAGGTAGTGCAGTGGAAAGACAGTCGGATAGCACCAGGCCTACTTGGCTAGCTTCTGGCTTGGTTTTGGATCAGGTGGGCCAAGGGAAACGGGATATAGCTAGCAGGCTCTCGCCTTTAAGCGAAAAATCAACGCATTCTATTGATAAACCAAAGTCTCTGAATTATTCCGTTTTATTCAGCTAGTTTGTATCAGCGAGTTCCAGTGGCCCTAGGCAACATATTTTCTATGTTACAGCTGCAGTGCTCTGAAATTTAAGTATTGTTGGACCAGATTTTTTAGTGCTCATATGCGACCAAAACAGTAACACCTTGAACAATGTACTACAGTACAGGTGCGTCAAATTGTTCTCGTTGGTCCATCGTCCCCCCTTTTGGAAATGTGAAAAACCGTACCCTATATCAGGGGCAGACTGGCAACCAAAAGCAACCCAGGAATTTGCTGTCAAGCGGTCCCAATTTCATACACCAAAATTGAACTGACACATGTTTCTATATATAAATGCCGGGGTTGGTGAAAAAAGACCGGCCCCACAAGACTGGCCCACTGGGAAAATTCCCCAACTTCCCGTGCCTGCCCTGTATAAACAAATATTTGCAATTTTTGTGTCTTAGTTTGATCCTATGTTTTGGAATGGGGTTTTCAATAATACATTGTTCATCAATATCAATTACATCTTTAACGATAGTTTGTATACTCTTATAGGCATACTGCATACTCTTAAGGCACACGTTGATACCGACAGACGTTGACAGAGAGGTGTAAACCGATGGTTGGAGGGTTATCTATGTTTTCTAGGTTTCCATGGCTGACATGCCAACCTTGCTGGCTCTTCCTGCCGCTGGCAACAGGGAAGGTAATCCACCTCATGTCACCCTTGTGCCTGCGTCAGGCAAAGACAAAAGTCTTGCTCCGGGGTTACATGCTCTGAAGAGGCTGTCGGGGGAGAGGGGTGGGGTGTCTGGGGAACGCTTCCTCGACAACGTCACCGCGGGAAATCTCTGGGGACGAATGCTTAGCCCTGTTAAGAGTCAGAAAGCTGCTGCCTCTGAACCAGTGCCGCAAATTGTAGGTCCAAGCTTCATCACATTTTTCACCAGTAAGGAGCATAAACACAACTTTAGCGCAGGGATAGTTTTGCTGGTACTCAGCTTTTTTATGTCAACTTATTATTTAAGCGTTTGCTTTGCTCCTCTTTTATGGTGCTTCCAACAACAGCTCATCTTTATGTATCTTTCGACTGACAAAACCTGTTGTGGGCCTCCCCATTAAAGATTTCTGAAAAGCATAGCTAAAACGGGCTCACAATGGGAAAGAAACAAAGCTGACATTTTTGAAAGCTATGCAAATGAATGCGGAAGTTTCAAGAGCGCAGAACGCCGGCGCGCGGTTTGTTTGTTCTTCCGAGTCTCCAGCTGCTTACAGAACCTGCTGGCAGGGGATCTTAGGCAAAGGACGGCGCCATGGCGACGACGTCGCCTGATGGAGCCCGGCCGCTGCCGCACGACAGCTGGAGGGGTCCCGCTGAAGTTGGGGCCTGGGCTTTGAGCGTGACGCGGGCTCCATTGTGCGCCTTTGAAGGGGGACCAGGTGTGGTGGAGAGGTGCCAGGCTCTCGGGTCCCTCTCTCATCTGCCCCATCCCAACCCCCCCCCCCCCCGTCCCATAGGTGAAGCCCCATCTGTCCATGGAGCTGCCCACTCCAGCCTCCTGTATCTACACTGTGTAATTAAAGTTTGAAGGCCCTTATCAGGAACTGCCATCATCAAGTCTCAGGCCAACACTGCCTCAGGTCTCTAGCTGCATTTTCTCATTGCTCTTTAAAAAAAAAAAATAATAAAAAAGGGAGCATATTAGATTAATCTATTCCCGCCTACTCCTGTTGCCAGTCTCCCATTAGCTCACCGCCTTAGCTGCTGCTGAGAATTTAGAGCCTCGGAAAGCAAATTTGACATCTAGACACCCAGCATCCAGACCCCCCAGTGGAACATCGCAGATTTTTTTGAATAGCTGTCCTGACTTTATTGATGGAGATTGGAAGGGGAAAAAAAAATATGCCCACATATGGTTTTCACATGTAATCTGCCATATTACCACATGTAACATGGTGGATTTAGATTTAATTTTGCATGAAATCCCTTAAAGCAAATCTAATGTGCAGATCTACATAATGTGCTTTTCGTTTCGCGAGGAAAGAAAGGTATCACTTGGTGAGTGAGGCTGAGTTGAGGAAGTGCCTGGTTGTGCGGCATTCACCGGGGACTCCCTGCTGAGGATGCCTGTCTGTGGCAGATGACTTGATGCGGAGCCAGTACCCCCGTGCGAGATTGCTCTCCTCGGCCCGGCGTTTCCAAGTCTGCCTCTTGTACAGAAAGGACCTCTGGGTTTGAAATGCCTGCTGCTGCCCCTGGTCTGTCAGACTGAGGAATGTGGGCTCCAGGGATAATTTACTGCACGCTTTATCTGTCGTGGCTGGTGAATCTCGCTCTTTATTTTTTTATCTCTGTGTCTGTGCATGTGTGTCTCTGTGTTAGAGCAGTGGGGAGGTGGTTTAACAAAATCAACACCACATAATACCAACGGAAGTCATCTGTAAAGTCCCTGTGCTTTTGATCATGATACAGAAAGTGGACTGTTACCCACCCAGTTTCCATGGCCTTTATAATGGCAAACAGCTGATTTGTGTATGCAGTGCTAAAGAATCGGCTGAGATATGTTTTTGGTGACCCTAACCCTGGCCTGAACGTAACACAACTCACTTATGAGAAGAAAAGCAAAGAAACATGGTTTCTTGAAGCTCATTTGTGTGTTCCACATCAGAGTTTTAACGGTAAACAGAGGCTATAAATGGTAATATTTTTTCTGTTTGTTGAGGATGACATTTGAAAATGTTTCAGACCGTAGACTAGAGCACTTTGTGCTAGAACAGGTTATGTGAACCAAACAATTCCTAAGGAGTCTTCAGTTATAATGCTGAATATCAAAAATCAGGTCTTACCAATGTTAAAAAAAAACCGAGAAAAAGATTCAAACGCGGCTGTTAAAAATAGTACAAATACTGCATTTATAAATTGGAGTTAAATTAGTTCTTTGTGCTGGAAAAATAACAAGATGTGGGTTTGCCTTGTGTGTAGACAGTGAGGTGAATGCTTCACTGCTCCCAGGCTGTCACCATGGCAACCTGCTTTACTGCATTCATTTTAAAGTAGTTGTTCTGTTCTCAAACAGTGACTTTACTTTATGGGTTATCATACTTCCTCTTAGATTTGCCTGATCCATTAGATTTTTCTCAAGATACTAAAGAACATAATGGTCACCTTTTACATAATAATGTGCTTTTTCCAAAAATGCTGCTGGCGAATTTTAAAAATAGAATTCAGACTAATATCAGGGTAGATAAGATAACTAATATAAAGTCAAATGTGTGACCGACAATAAGTGTATGTTAATATATGTCAAAACCTGCTTGAGCCCAGTCAAATCTTTCCTCTCTGAAATGTTGCATGCTGCTAAGAAGTAAAAATATAAGGATTTATTAGACACCTTTAACTGGGTTTACTTAGCCATTTACAATGGGTCAATGCATATGATTGAACATTACTGAAAGCAATTCATAGCTAAGTCACATTACGATGTTGCATTGCATTCCTGCAGAGCTCAGGAGGTTTATGCAAGGAGGAAGGGTCCTTCTTTAAATATTTTGATCAAAATAAAAATTGTACAAGCACTAAAAATACAGCATATTCTCTTCCGTCTTAACGCATATTACAAGCCCTTGATTAGTAACCCATACCAACAACTTAAAACGCGACAAAAGTAAATACGCACACAACAACGACCACTGACGTACGATACGTGTTACGATACGTGTAACAGACAAGGGAGGATGAAATTTAGCCTTCCTCCTGAAGCTAACATTTTGCCAATTATATTTGTATAAATGTGTTACACTGCCCCACCACTTAATTCCTTGGTAAATAAAATAGTCACTTCCTGCTGCAGAGGTACGTTTCTCAGTGCCCTTTACAAAGTAAAGCAAGTTTCGTATAATATTGGCAATACAATTTAGTTGCTTAGCAGACACTTTTATCCAAAACTACTGATAAAGTTTACAATTTTTGCATTAATCCACTTATGGAGCTGGATATTTTACTGAAGCAAGGGTCCAACAGCCGTGGGCGTTGAACCAGCAAACTTTCAGTCACAAGCCTGCGTTCCTGTACTAGTGAATTTCTGGGTCTGTCCTTTCTTGGGACATTCTAACTGTTAAGTAAAGCCTTGAAATTTTAAGTATGAAAATATGTAAACGTAAATTCAGATTTTGTATTTGTCAATGGATGGGGTGATTGAGACTCGCTAACACCTGATGCGATTGATTTTAAATAAATTTTATTCTCTGCTGATTTATATCGCATCTCATGTTGCCATTTTACAGGTACTCAAGAACATGCTGAATGTAGGATGCCACCTGGTATATTCATTGTTTGTTTGAATTCTCGCTGGGGTTTGCAGTTCATATAGGGTTTACCAAATACATATTGCTACCTATTGTTTTATTTATTTATTTTTTTAAACTTAATTCAGCTTGGCAAGGGTATGTTTACTGCATTTGCTGGTCATTCATTGAATTATGTTTAAATGTGATGTTAGTTACATTTAATTAATGTAATTAATTAATTTTTTTTTAAATTCAAACCCTCCCGTTTTGGGGAAAACTAACCCAGCTTTTCTGGCTCTTTTAAAGGGCCTGGAATTGTTGGAACCTGAGTGTGATTACCATTAGTGGAACAATGAGTGCACAACCAGGTCCAGTTGTTAGAGGGTGTGGTCTCTTCCCACTCAGTGATGCCTTCTGTCATTTGTCTGCTAGCTCGAGGGCGTGGCTGCCAGCTGCGCACCACAGGGTCCTAAAGAGAGACCTGTCTTGTCACCATTGGGTTACGGTTCTCCAAACTGTAGTATGTTATCAAAGTGTCCAAAGTCTATGTTCGTCCCTCTTTCTCTCTGGACAGTTTGATACCGTGTTATAGAAATTAAATGTCCATGGTCCTCTACTGTTTAAGTCTGCTTATTGGTTATGATAAAATACTTCTGAATTTTAATTATTCTATTCATTTGTACAAAAGCCTGCGGCTTAGATCCAGAAATATGTTAGAAACATTTCATGTGATGTATTATGCACATTATGTATTGTGATATCTTATAGACAAACCTGTCAACACAGTACCATTTTATTTGAAGGTGTTAAAATTTTATATTTGTAGAGGTTTTTACTTTTTACTGGAACCTGGTTAACATTTTGGTCAGGATTCGTGTGCTTCAAAAGAAAAATTGAGATCAAATATCACTCAAAGTAAATTAATCATTGCATCAATTGTTAAAGACCTGTAAATAGAGATTTTGATCGCACAGAGATCTTAAATTATAGATCATAACCATATATATATATAATAATATATATAATATATATCATAATCATATATATATTTTAAATGCTCTATGCATGGTTACATTTATCTATAAAAAGGTTATATTGAGTGAGCATGGACTTTTCTAATACCTTGTGTGACCGCATGTATCTAAACCATATTGATTCAAGAAATTCCTGTACAGAGGGTAACCATCCTTACATTGCTATTGAACTTTTGAGTTATATCTCATATATATGGTTATAATGACCAAAATTAAGCAGTTCCTCCACATTGTTATGCTATGGTTTCAGTTTGCTGGTCTGCACGCCTGTATGCCCCCGGACTGAAACCCTATAACCACAGGGCATCCCTTTAATAGATTTAAGAGGAAATTAGTCAAAGGTGGAGGCTAGCTTACATTTTTATATCGTCTCCAAAACAAAATCTACTGGGCCAGTTGCCCAAATCTTCCCGTATTAAGTTAAATGGAGCAGCGGCGTGCCACCTGTCTCTCTCGACTAGTATTTCCCGCCGTGACATCTCACTTTGTGGGGATTCGCTTGGGGAAAACTTGAAAGGGAACGTCTCAAACTCGGCGTTCACGCTGGAACAATGACGCGGCTAAATCAAGCAGGACAACAGATTAGATTTCCCCCAGGAATGGCGTCTAAAGGATGTTTGCGTTTCCTGCGAAGTGGCCTTATCACATATAGAAAGGGTCACGAGAGGAATTATGACAACCGTCGACATTAAAAGGTTTTTAGCATTCTCCTAGTCGGTGGGACGAAAAAGGCTGAAATGATGGCGGAATTGCAGCTGTTGCTTGCAGAATTACCGCACGTTTAAATGACTTAATACTGCTACAAACTAGCCTGCTCAAGTGGAAAGTAATTTCACCATTGTTGCACGTAATACTTTATTGAAGGGAAATTTACTAAAGCATTTCAGTTTGTTTCATTGCTGAGAAGGTTACTGCTGTTGTTGGCAATGTGTAACAACACGTTTCGCTTTATTGGACTCATTAGACTGGACCCGGCATGAGTAAGCTGGTGACAGAAGGTGAACTAGAGGATCACGACTTTCACATGAATTCCCACAGTAGTATCGCCTACGCAATATTTCCATGCCATGATTAGTGTATTGACTGACGATTGGAAACTTTCATATTCTTTTTAGGCTCTTGGCTCCTGACTGAATTACGGCATTCACTTGGGTAAGCATTGTTCCGTAAACATCATTACCAGGAGGAGGGAATTTGCATTCAGGGCTAACCAATAACGCATTTAAGTGGTTATAGATTTTTCGACCGACGTTCTCCTGAAAGATAAGTACACTTTCCATGAGGGTTATTTTTCCAATGAAATCTGACCAGGAAGCACTCAATAAAAATAAAGACCCACTAAAGCATTATTTACCTCAAGGGTAACATTGCATTAGAATCTCCCAGGGGCCTGTTTGTTTTAAATGAGTTGCATGTGATGTAGGCTTGTTGCATTTTGTTTCTCATTTTCCTTTCATTTCTCGACCACAGTGGCACAGTGTGTCCTGATTTCCCTTTTCATCTCAACAAGTCTCTAACATGTCGGAGCAGTAGGAAAACAACAAGTTATTCTTCTCGAATCGCTTTCACGTTCACAATTCCTGATCACGCCATACCGTTTTATCGATTACAGATGTATCACTCAGCACACATTAGAAACGGGAACAAAGGCCTTTTTAGCTGATGAAGGCCTAGTACATGCCACTGTTGCTATGTTATAATTTGGGGGAAAAATATAAATGTCCTGTCTAATTACATTACCACTGCTGATTAGGACTGGGAAAAGCTGCTGCCGCCGCATGGCAACACTATCTCTCTGCAGCCCATCAAACTTCCTGCTTATCTAATTAATTCTCCAGCACATCTCAATTCCCCCGCCTCCTCTCCTGTAGGTCACCTCTGTCGGCGAGAAGCGCTGCGCGTCAGTTTAATAAAGGATGTAATTGCCAGAGTTCAGTGATGCTCTCGTTTTCATCCGGTTAAATAAGTTTTAATAATTAAGTGACTCCTTGAAGGATGAAAACGCTTGCTGATGAGATGGAAAGAAAGTCGGGGGTGGGGCGGGGTGGTTGGCGGCATGTCTCGGATAATTGACAGCTCGTTGCTATGCTTTTTGTTCGCGGCGTTATTGCAAAGTTAAATTACATCTCTCCCCATGCCCATTTAAAGATGAGAAGAAGCACAGAGCAAGAAATATGGGGATTGCCAAGAATGGGTCTGACTTAGATAACCTTTTATTGATTCCACAGTTCTGGCAAAATGGGAAATTTCTGTAACCATGGCAACAGGGGCTACCCCCACCCCCCCTCCACAATTGCTTTTGTTTTGAACTGCTTCTGCAGGAATTCAGAAAGTAATGCTCAGAGATGCTGATGCAAAACTTGATCACATAGACTTGCAAACATCAATTCTGAACTCTGACTTTGCATTACATCTACAAATTGCATTTGCCAACACGGTACATGCCTTTACCTATGCCATGCCAGTAAAACCGCGTTTCCTTTTCCAGCATGTTTACGCTTGATCAGCAGATGAAGTCTCTTTCGGAAAACTTCTACAAGCAAATACCCAAGCAATGCAAGGGTTGAAATAAGAACTAAAATATGACTTGAAAACCTTAGTAAACCCCAATAACAAATTAGACTAACTTAAACCAAGAGAACCGAACGGTGAGGTGCAAGTCCTTGATCTGAAAAAAAAGAACAATGAGGCCACCATTGACCAGTGGAACCCACAGATATTTCAAAACATGTTGGTTGCCGCCTTGATTGGCAGGGGAAAAGGAGGATAACAGGAAATAAGGCAGTCTCAAAGCAGCCTGAAGTGAAAGAGGATTCTCAGATTCTGGCGGACCCAAGGAAGGACTTGTCTTCCTTGGAACAGTATCCACTGATAAAACAACACAAAAACACAAGTTTTTTTTTTTTTGGAGCAAGTGCGGAGCTTTAGAGTGTCTTTGGATTTTTGTGGGATAACTTTGAACTTTTGACCGTGCTTTGAGTCTGTTTTGGATAAGAACCTACCAAATTTTTTGCACCGTTATTTGACCTTTGCACCATTATCATGCCATCTTTGAACTTTTAACCGTGCTTGGAGTCTGTTTTGGATGAGAACCTACCAAACTTTTTGCACCGTTATTTGATCTTTGCACCATTGTCATGCCCTCTTTGAACTTTTGCCATCTATCCATATCAGGCTCGTAGAACGTCCACTCACCTCTGACTTAAACAGTGACCTTTACAAAGTCAGGGTGTCTTATGAGTAAATTGTAAAGGTTAAGTCTTACCTTGACAAATGAGATGGTTGTTAATGCTTAGAGGTTTCAAATAAAAAAAGATGTGTTACTTGGTTTTGTGACCCTTTTGTGACCCTTTGTTAATTGCAGTGATTAAATAGTTTGATCCTACTTAAATTTTCAATTAATCGGCCAGTAAAAAAAAAAAAACTATTGCCAGGTAGAACAACTGCATGATGATTGCTCTGCTACAGTAATTATTAGTAAGTACAAAGTAGTTTGTTGTTAAAGTATGAGTGTGACCTTCTAGATTTTAATGAAAATGAAAAAAAACCGTATTAATTATTACTTTCACCACGTTACTGACAATAAACCTAGACAGGAAGAGATTATTTATTCAATTTATTGGTACTGTTGAAGCCCTGATTGGGAGGAAAAATCTTGAATATACCGCCACTCTGCTGGTCCTCTCATTAGAACAGAAACTTAAAAAATAAAATTGGATACATTGCAATGAACCCAGGGTTCCTGCCGCAGCGAGATTCAAATCCCAGCGCCAATGTGCAGCAAAGCTTCCAAATGAGCTAAAGGCCTGGGCCTCTTAGCAAGGCTTTAGGCTCCCTCAAGACACTCCTTTATGCTAATCTTCCATCTCTTCACTCAAGAACCCGCCTGACAGACCCGCCTTGCACACTTCTGATACCAATGTCACGAAATAAGGGTTTGGCCGCAGCAAGATTTGAATCCTGGTCTCTTAAACACAAGAGTGAAGCAAGGACTGCAGTTTCTGCAGGACTAAAAGACTTGGGTCTCGTAACGAGGATCGCTACATTTATGCATTCTGTTGTAAAATACCAAAGTTGATGGATTTTAAGTAAATGCGCATAGGAGGATGTTGAGGGAATAAAATAGGCTTGTTGAACACTGTGACTAAGATCTAAAAAGGTCTTCTGGGTGTTGCAGCAGTAGAAGTTTATAAGTTGTATTTGACATGGCTTAATCAGAAATAGTTTGTTGTGCTAATAAATGTGCTTAACTAAACGTTCCTTTTATTGTGCATGGCATTATTATTTTAACATAATTGGTAAAACCAATTTGAGATTTATGTATTGGAAAATACATGTGCAAAAGTCTTAGGCGCATGTAAAAAAAATTCTGTAAAGTGAAGTTCCTTTCAAAAATTATTAAATGAATAGTTTCTAAAAAGGAGAGAAAAGAGGAAAAAAACAAAAACAATATTTTAAATATTTGGTGTGACCATCCTTTGCCTTAAATACTGCTTCAATTCTCTTAGGTAAACTTTCAGTTTTGTAAGACAATCAGCAGGTAGATCTTGGAGAGCATCTTGGAGAACTTTCCACAGTTCTTCTACAGACATTGTTTAGCTTGCTTCTGTCTGTCCAGGTAATCCCAGACAGCCTCAATGATGTTGAGATCAGGGCTCTATGAAGGCAAAACCATCTGTTTCAGAACTCCTTGGTCTTCTTTCGGATAAAGAGGAAATCTAAAAAAAATGTCTTCTACTTATACACTAGTGCAGAAGACAAAACAGAAATATCAAAGACTAAATTTATGTTCAAAAAGCTAAGGTGCCTAAGACTTTTGCACAGTGTTGTACATTCTCACTTACTTAATTACAAATTTATGGATGTAGTAAATATGACACCTAATTATACAGTAACAAAGTAGAGCTGTCAGTATAATATGTTCTATTTAAAATAATTTCTTTATGGGTCAGTGCAATGGAAGTTGTACTTTTCTTTGACCTGGCGTCCAATTAATGGACGAGACTCGGCCATCGGAATAAGGTCGTTGACCCCCGCTGTTTATATATCATAAAGGAGAATTAGAACGTTGGAGGAGCAGAACATTTGACTGCTGACATGCAGGATTTGTGAGTTTAAGCGCCTGTCAACGCTGCAACCGTTTCTAAATGATGATATTAAAGCATGTGCTGGGAAGACCGTGAGCAAAAATACTTAGGAGTTTGTCATTGTCATTCTTTTATAAAATAGGTTTGCATTGGTCTAATGATACAAAACAGCCTGTAATGCCATTGTAATGTTGTATATTGTAAACAATATATATATATATATATTATTCTTTTTTTTTTTTTAAACCCTAACCCCTAACTCTCTAATTGGGGGTCTATTTAAGATTCTAACCTCTCCTTAGCAGCAGAAGGTATCTTCTCCATGCTAATGTGTAATCAAAGTGTGTAATTGTTGATTTAGCTTACTTAGTAAAGCTATCATGAGCAAAAGAAAATGCTTGATGGGCACATCATCCTCTAAGTAAGATGCATTTATCACTGGCTTCCCAGTGACTGAAATAAAGGATTGTGCCTTGTAGAAACCCTGGAAAGTTCTCATGTTACTTCTGTGCCAAACTGATCAAAACATCCACATCCTCATCGTCCAATCATCCAGGATTTCTTTTGACGAGCTGTTGGTTTCTTTTCATGTTTTCTTTACCGCTTGTTGCGATGTTGCTGTTCAAGACGTATGCCTTCACGAGGGAAATTAATTAGGCTTAATGATAGAGTGCCTGCTTATTGAAAAATGACATTGTAAGAAGCCGTTGACAAAGAAATTACAATTAAAAAATCTTGCATATTTGTGATTACTGATTTTGGTACTATGGTAGGTGATTGACAGGATACATTCTGTGATTTATATTGTTTAACTGTTGTACCACAAAGAGAACCTAACATGGAGTACAACAGGGGAATGTGAAACAAGAGATGCTGATTGTTGTTTCAATATATTAAACTGAAGACCAGTTTTTTGTCAAGGAGGGGCGATTGTCATTGGACACAAGGTTTCTGGTTTAAATCACCTTAGAACCAATACAGTTCTTTCCATGACAAAGAAATTGCAATAGTATATATCCAGTTGTATAAATGGATAAAGTGTAAAATTGTGAGTTATGTCGGTCACCCTTGAAAATGGTTTTAGCAAAGGAAATTGCCATTTTTCAACACTAAGAGGTTTACATTAATGTCAGCTTTAACTGACTGTAACTAATTCCTCCTTGCATGTTTAATTTTTATGTATTAGAAATACTGAGAGTAGTAAAGTAGTAAATACTGCAGTGAAAGTCTGCCCTAGGGTTTGGTTTATTACACCATTCTCAATTGCTGCCTGTCTGAATGCTCCTGATTGTGACACCCACAATCCCTTCGGTTTCTTGGTTGCCGTCAAATTGCTGCCAAGATACAGTTGATGATGTCAACCTATTGTGGAATAAGCAAGCTTGAATAAACAAAGATCTTCAGCTCACAGTCTTTTCCCTCCGCGAGAAAAATATTTGGATCATCCCCTCGATATTTTTTTGCTCTTGAAGTGCTTTGCACGACAGTATAATGCAGGCGATGAGACTGGGGTTGCAGAGGTAGATAATGTCAGCTCTGAGCAGATGTTTTCGTTTTAATAACTTTTCCGTGTTGACTGTTGGAAAGGCAGATCTATTGTACGGGCTTTCAGGGCACCTTTTTGATAATGGAGAAAAATGAGAGAATTAAACCGACGTTGTCAACAGTCACCTTGTCATCCGCACCAGTGGTTCAGAATTGTCTTTCTGGCTCGCCGTTCCATTTGTGCTACCGGCGTGGTGATGGTTTCCCTGACGTGTGATGTAATCTTTGCGGGAACAACTTCTCACATGGACATAGGAAGCTCATTTTGATGCTTTGCAGTCTGTTTTCAGATTCATTGGAACAAAGTGTCGAGCCCTATCTCAGACGACGATCGTTGGATAAGGACACAATTACATCCGTACTGGAGGAGCATGAGAAGGATTCTCTCCTCTCCACGGTAACCAAAACAAAGATTCTCACATTCATCTCGTGCTAACTGGGAAAAAATCCCAGGCGATGCTGAAACACTCTGATATTGGGCAGGCTGGATGCGGGTGTGGTACAGGTGATGGGATTTCCCGATTGTTGAGTCAGCTGAACTGAGATGAAAAGGTAAACTTCTGGATGATGCAATGATGATGCTTTGTTGTGCTGTTTTTGTTCTGGCTTTTATAAGTCAAAAATGAGTTGGCAATATCAAGAAGATCACTGTGTATGTTCAGGCCTTTATGGCCTGACAAACATGGAGGTTACATGGGAACAACCTTAATTAACGACCGGATTTTCCCAGTAGGTGGACGGTTTTGGGAGCTGGCGGGAGACGGGAGATGGGCGAGAGTGGCAGGTCGGAAGAAAAAAAAATGAAAGGAAAACAAAATTAGGAAGAAAACCAGGACGACGTGGTGGTGCACGCGAGAGGGCCGGGTTGCTCTTTGTTTGGACTGACATGGCGTGTGCTCACCTCAGCGACCCTGTGAGGAACTCGGGTGGAAGTATTTTCCTTTACCTTTTTGTAAAACCTTACGCTGTGAGCGGCGAAATAAAAAAAAAAAAGCAGTGAAGCCGCACTTTTAACCAACATGTCGACTGTGTTTTGTTGTCGCGTGCTGCAGGCTCATTAAAGCCACTTGAGTTGGTGGAAACAATAGAGAGGGATCTTGCTGTGGGAATGCAGATACCTCACTGTCCAAAGGGGTCGCCGCGCGGTCCAGAGGGGTCACCACGCTGTCTAGAGGGGTCGCCCCACAGTCCAGAAGGACCGCCGCCTGGTCGTTAATGGGAGAAACATTTGTGAGTTAACGCTTGTACTTTGTTACTGTTCTGATGCCTCAGCACCTAAGATGGTGCTTGTGTCTTCCTGATTATATGCACCCTCAGTTAATCACTCTAACAGCTTCTGTGAAATAAATGTACAATTCTCCCATCAATATATTTAAGTTGTCCTTTGAGCTTTCATTTCAAATTTGAGCACTGAAATGACACAATAGTGAAGACCTCACAAAGCGTTCTACATTTGTGTGTGTGTAAACTAATGAAAAATAGAGACTCTATTTACCGTTCATCAATTTTGTAGGCTATTGTGCGAATGCATGAACTGCAAAAACTGGTTCAAACTGTATCTCAGGGTAAGTAGATTAGCAATTATTGCAGGAAGTATTTAAAGGTATTTTTAAAATTGGGATTTATCAAAGTGGAAAATTCTTTACAAAAGGCCGCATGTTGAACTGAAAAATGCTTTAAAACTCAATTCCAGAAAAGTTCTGTTGATAAGCTCTGGGTTATAATTATGAGTAATACAATGTGACTGTTTTATGTGCAATTTTCTGCCTGAAGGAGGATGAATAGTAATAACAAGCAACTTTATTGATTTCATTTTTAATATTGCACCGTTCTGGGTGTTTGTTGTGGTCTGCTGTTCAGTACTGTTATACATTATTCAGTAATTATAGAGTGTTTGTGAGTATGTAGGTGTGTGTCTGTGTATGTGTATGCGTGAGTGAGAGATACACACCCTACAGTCTATGATTGTGATTGAGTTGTGTTAATGTGACCATCCCTGCAGTTTCAACACAGAACACAAATTATTTCATGAACTAAGTCCATGCATTAAATAATAAAATGTGACTGACTTTTTCTATATTTTACCCTTTTGCACATAGACATATGCAACGAGGTCATGAAACAAAAAGCATACCAAGCAACTAACGATCTAGTGACACGTCCGCCCTAAAAAAATCAATAAATAAATATCCCTTTATCCAGGACAATGCATATTCGATTTCTGACCCGCAATGCTGGCTTGTGTACATCCGTCTGGGTCTGGGGAGCTTTCCAAATCTGTGGAAAGCCCCATTCAGTGCCAGCCTCTCTTCTAGTCCCGCAATTGAATGCTGGCCTTGTAACAAACCAGACAAGAGAAAACGGATAATAGGCTGGAATCCGCCTGGAAAAATTACCCGGGTTGTGAAATGATAAAATTGGAGCGGCTCGAGCGCAGTAGCTGGATTAGGGGGCCACGCAGGAATGTGGCTCCCTCTAACCCTCGCCGCCAACTTTCGTTGCGTCAAGGTGACGTCACTCCACCTTTCTGAATAGAAGTGGGGCTGTGCTTTTAAAACGTGGCTGTTCTGTAACACTATTCTGTTTGTTTTTTTTTGTCCGGAGTCGTTGAGAAATATGAGTGCGATGGTCGTGCTTGAGAGAGGGATTGTCGACATTGGCTTCTGGAAAGTCTGATCATCCCTTTTAACATGTCTCGATGTTTTCAGAAATGCAGCTTGGAGTGGCTAGCTTCCAGCAGCGTCCATAGGAAGGCTCTGTCTTTTGAAAAAGAGCAAATTGAGAGGTACTCCATCCATTCAAGGTGAACAGACTGTATGTCTCATGCACAGAACCCCCCCATTTTTCAGTGGATTTCACTCTGGGAAAGCTTTCCTTTGTTTTGGAAATATATCAGCGGTGATTCATACATTTAATCAGTCGCGACTTGGATACTTGGGTGCCAGGTTCTCAGCTGGTACTCATTCAACCCGCTGTCTGTGGGGAAGGAGGGGGTGAGACCGAAGCTTTTATGCACCATGCTTGTTCCAGCCGAAAACAGGGTGCCGTCTTTCAGCTGGTGCTGGATGGTGGGCTTTCCCCTGGTTGAGCACAAAAGGAGGCCACCACATTGACTCCCCGCGGGTCCCTTCCTCCTCCACCTTTTCAGCAGGTTTTGTCTCAATGGTCGGAAAAGCCCCAGAGGCCTCTTTGTGTTGGACTGCACTGCACGGTGGGGGAGGCCGCAGCAAAGGCAGATTGATGGCCCGGGCCAGGCGGGCTCACGGCGGGCGGCCCCGTCAGCCGTGCCGCTGAAGGATGCCTTCCGAATGGAGCTGTCACTCAGCGCATTCCAGGCGGCTCGCACTGATTTTAAAAAGGCCAAATGGGGACAGACTGGGAGAAGAAAGATTAGAGGCTGTGAAATATGGTGCGAGACCCTATCTGTTCACCTTGCAGTGACCTGAGCGTAATGTCCTCTGTTTAACATGTCGGGTATTAAACGCAGATGCTCTGAGATAGCAGAATATTGCGGGTCACATGTAAATTCAACCATGGTCTCTCTGATTGCTTTCGGTGTAGGTCTTCGTAGGGTGTCCTTAGTGGAGTATGCTGGTGATTAAGCCGTGATGGCGGTGGCGAGGGAAGGGTGAGGTGCAAGGTCCTCTCTTCGCTGGGAGCTTTGGGGGATTTTTTTCCGCTCCGAGCGCCGGCGGACATGCTTTGTCTGGCTGGCCATTTCGTTGCAAGAAATGCTAACCTTTCAGTGCCTAGCGTGTTGCCCCGTAAACAGCTGCGGTCTGTTCAGGTGAATCTCATGTGAGTGTCATGCAGTGCTGTGAGGCAAGGACATTTAGGATTGTTCCAGTAAACATTGAACAGCCCGTATCCCAATCTGTAAGCTTATTCATCCTGGTAGTCCTTGAAATGTGCCTCTGTTAAGGAACAAGAAAATGTGCAGCATTTATAAACCCAGTGTACGAGTTCTAGTTTTGAATGATCGATGACCCCATATCAGAGTGCATGCTTTGTTCTGGTGCATGTGACGTAAGCTCCAGTAAGTCATCAAGGTGGCGTTATTTGTGGTTTCTGTGTACGCAATGACGTGAGAGGCATTTTGTCCGTGTGGAAACATAACAGGCCCCGGCACAGCATCGCTGCCCTGTATCAAACACACACTATAAAGTGCACCTGAGTTGCAGGAGGGGATTGTTGGGATGGCCAGGGTGACAAGTGCCTGAGCCCGCGTCGTTATCAGTTCAGAACATTCCCTTTTCTCTACCACCCGTCCCTCCTGAAGGTTTTTAGCAGCAGGGATTGGTTTCGGGTGCCTTTTGTGCCTTATCGCAATTACAAGCCTCTGAGTGCCGGCTCCAGATAACAGCCACTGCTTGGGGAGGGGAGGGGACTGAGTGACAGAGCTGGCCCCACACTACTGTCCCCAGGGGAAGGCAAAGATAGCGCCTGACTCTGACGTATCCTCAGCCCGATTCGGACCTTTTCCTCAAAATGAAAATTCTTCCTCGCATAATTGAATTGATCTCTTTCATTTACGTGCTGCTTGACGGTAATGCATTTTCCTTTTGTTTAGGATTAAACCGTGCGTGTGTGTCTATGTGTGTGTGTGTGTGTGG
>JAOYSI010052069.1:0-21619 GCA_025775065.1 Hiodon alosoides
CCACATAGGGTTGCCCCCCACCCTCCTCCCAGCATACCCCCCCACTAACAGCGCTGCGTTGTATTTTCTCTCCCTTGCTCTGTGTTTGGCCTGTTAGCTGAATCTTCTGACAAAATGGCTAATGACCAAGGTAATTTCTCCTTTCATTTTCTTATCTCCCTGTTTTCTTTGTCTTTCCCCTCTCATGTCAATCATTTCCAATTGTTATCAGCTTCACTCTCTAAAATAACATAACGATTATACAAATCTGACCTCCTCCAATGCCGGAATGACATGTGTACTTATACCCAAATTCAAACGCTCCACATCTGCCCAGGACAGATAAAGCCACTTGGCAGATGGGCGGTGAACTTTTCCCTCTGAACCTGACTGCCTTCAAAAAATCTCAACAATGTTAATCAACAGATGGCAGAGAAGTTAAATAGGGGTTAGCCATGAGTTAGATCCGAAGGAAAAACAACCCAGGGTTTTATTGTCTCTGATCCTGTGTATACACGGGATCTTCTGCTCCATAACCGGAAAATCGTTTTTTTCCGGTCCGATTGTGTACCATTCAGCATGTTCTTTCCTCTCTGGGTTTGAGATTTAAGACAAAGTTTTTACCCGAGATGATCTTTGATTGGAGCTTTGGGGTGGATTGTAGGGTGTAGGGAAGTCAAGGGATCAATCACCGCTGGCATCACTGTCGCTGTACGGCCTGCCTTCATTTCTCTGTTAGTGCAGTCCTTTACATTGTGGGACTCTGGTATAGGGTTGACCCTTTAAAGACATCAGAATGACATCCGCCTTTGTTTGTGCAGCCTCTGGTTCTGTGGTGAAGCCAGGCAGCCGCGCCCCTCCTCCAGACTACGGCTTTGGAGCCCCATTTGGTAATGCTCCACGTCTGTTCTGTTCTCTTCTGTTCTCTCCACACAAAAAATAAACATTTATCTTGACGTTTGAGACCCAACCGGGACATTTCCAGGCATGCAATTTTTTCTGTGCCCTTGAAGAAATGGGCACAATCCGAGACTATATATCGATCATTGTATTGTTCTTATGTGATGGGGATAAAAAATTCCAAAAATGGCCGGTCAGGTCTACGCTCTACGCAACAAAAACAATGTTTTATATACGTGGTTATATGCAGACTTGTTTTGAAATATTTACATACTTTATTTTAAACTTTAAAAATGTATAATTAAACATGCATATTCATAGAATGTGCACGACATAGTAATAGACAGAAAAAAAGTGCTACATTCTACTCATTTAAAGTCTACTTTATTTGTGAAACAGCATATTGAATTACCATTAATATTGAGAGAAGTTTCAGTTTATTTAAGCATTCAGGACAGAAACCACATTCCAGCAGAGATTTTAAACGCATTTCTGGAGACTTTACCTAAGCCCTGATTTTGTAATTTGTCATTTTAAATTTGCACTTGATTGCCACTGCACTGTTTTGTCTTATCTTATTTGCACCAAATGTATTTGGCCTTAATGACGGTTCAAGTTTCTCAGGATGAGAAGAGTGTTCTAAGTGAGTAAATGTAAATGTAATTGCACCACTTGAACACAAATTGGTGTGTTTGCATGGCAGCTTTGTTAAAGTCTCCTGCCCAAGGAAGCGGTCGGCCCTCCAGGGCCTTCTGTGTTTGTTACTGTGGCCCTGGTTAAAACAGAAAAGGTGTTCAACTTCCTACTGAGGCAAACTGGGGCTGTTTCTGTCCCAGGCAAGCCCAGCGTTCCTGGCAGCAGTGACAACCACATCCTGGTCATCGTGGTCATCATCTCGGTGGGGGCCTTTACCATCATGGTGGTGGTGGTGGGAGCCTTCCTGTGCACGCGTCGAACCACCTCTCAGCAGAAAAAGTAGGTTGACAAAGTCCCAGGGCACCTTCGGAGCCGGATGGTCCCAGGGCCCGAGGCCTTTTTTTGTGGCTTCCCTCAGTCATCGTGACCCACGATTCTCTGGCCTCACAGAAAGCGTGCAGCCTGCAAGTCGACCAACGGCTCCCACAAGTATAAGGGCAACTCCAAGGACCTGAAGCCTCCTGACCTGTGGATCCACCATGAGCGCCTGGAACTCAAGCCCATTGATAAATCCCCTGAGCCCAACCCAGTCATGACCGACACACCCATCCCCCGCAGTTCTCAGGACATCACCCCCATGGACGGCACCATGGACCACCCCATCCACCAGAGACGCAACTCGTATCGAGGTGAGGTTCTGTCTGTCATCCTCATCCTGTTTGACGCTGACTCGTATCGAGGTGAGGTTCTGTCTGTCATCCTCATCCTGTTTGACGCTGACTCGTATCGAGGTGAGGTTCTCTCCGTCATCCTCATCCTGTTTGACGCTGACTCGTATCGAGGTGAGGTTCTCTCTGTCATCCTCATCCTGTTCGCCGCTGACTCGCATCAAGTCTGTTCCTATTCAGCGCCGACTCTGTTGATGCAGTTCCTGTTCAGCGTTGACTTTTCTTGGTCTATTCCTGTTGGTGCTGTTGCGTTAGAAGAAACACTGGATGATCTTAACAGTTAGGGATGATTTCCTCATATTGACAATTGATTTTCTTCATTCAAAATCTGTTGCATCCATTGATTTCATAGACCACATTGTTACTTGTCATTCATAGTCAAGATGAAGCCCGATTTTGCACTTTCTTTAAATAAAAAGGTTGCCCCCCCCCCCCCCGTTTCATAAGGGAGAAAGGAAAGCTACTTTTAATGCTCTGAGTATGATTTCACATGAAACACATGAAATCCTTACCTGCAGTGTCCTCAACAATTTATTCCTTGCACCACATATATTTATATCTGGCACCACAAACGTTTTTCTTTTTTAAGTTGAACGGTTAATTGCTGCCCTCTACTGGACTGTTTTAGGTGATGTTTCATTCTCGCCAAATGATACGAGTTTGACTTTCTGCCAACTAAGCAGTCTTCCTAATTACAACCTTGAACCCTTTGACACTGTGGCACAGAAATCTGGCATGACTTGTATATCAGCCAAGGTGACTGCCGTTATGCTATCAGGAATGTGCACATCATGTCCCAGGTGGGAATCTGCCTCTGTAGTCCTGGGACTCCTGTCGCTGCGGCAGAGCTACGATTGAAGGGAGACAATCCCCTCTCCCAGTCTGGGGGGCTGGCAGAGCACACGCAGTCTGACGGGCCCGTCCCATGTTTAATTTTCAGGCCACGAGTCAGAGGACAGCATGTCAACACTGGCTGGGCGTCGGGGGATGAGACCCAAAATGATGATGCCCTTCGACGCACAGCCCCCACAGCGTAAGTGTGAGCCCAGGGTACCCCTGGGACCCTGCAGTAGGATGTAGGGTCTTATTGCTTTAACCAGTTCGCTCAAAATCAACCTACCCATAACAGTGCAGTTCAGGTTTTAAATCGCACTCAGTTTGTTTAAAGGGCATTCAGTCAAACTTCTTTTTTTTGGTTGATAAAATAACAAGTAGTTAGAATCAAATAACTACATAATGACCCCACCCAAGGCGATTTTCAGCAGTTTTTGGCCACTATAAATATCTACCTGTATAAATGGGGTTTATATAGCTGACATAATGGAGGTTGCCCTGGAAAAAGGGACTTCACTGCGGAAAGGCATCATGTAACTTGCAGATATCATTTTTTGATCTCCCCTCAGCTCACAGCGTACACGCCGTAACTACTGGATCCGTTGGTCAAAAGCTCTAACGTTTTCATTGGCACATATTTTTTTAGACCTCTTGACGACATGGGAATTCAGACAGAATTTTACATGTCTCCACCTTGAGTGCATTGTTCAGGTTGGTGTCGTCACGGGAACTAATGTGGAACAAGCATTTAATGTGCGTCTGACAATCCCAGAGATGCAGAGAGTTTTTTTGGATATTCATTCCCATTTCACATTTGAATATTACTAACGTTACAAAAAACACCGTCACATTATAGAAAAGCTATGACACATTGATGAAATGTGAAATCTTAGCCCTAAGTGAAAAATATCTTATTTTACATATTTATTATTAATTATTACCTAATTAAATTAAAAAAATACACAATTTCAAAATGCAATTGGTGTACTTGCGATGCATTCTGAAACAAAAAGAAAAAACTTAAGGGTGAACAGGAGTGAAAGTGGCTGTTTTTAATGAAGAGGAAACTGATACGTTTGCTAAGCAGCTAGTGTTTTCCCCATCGCTGAGTGAAAATGAAAGTCTGTGCCTGCGTTGGTCGCCCTTCGCTGCCTTCCGGATCCTTCTGGCGGCGTTTTACCGGAGCAGTGAACGTGGAACCCTACCTAATTACATTTAATCAATAAATCACAAACAAGTTGCTTTTCTGCAAGACATTCTCATTATTGCTAACCTGCAACTGCATAATTGCATTCTCTCGATTTCATGGATAACTGGTTAATTCATAACTATAGAGTTTGTTACTGTAAATTAGATTAGTCTGGAAACCCACTCAAACCTCAATGTCTTGCTTTGTGTGTGAGTGTGCGTGCGTGTGTGTGTGTTTGGACAGTGTATTCAGCATGTGTTCCCGGTGAAAATGTGCCTTCTCTGTTTGTGTTCATTCACAGCTGTGATTAGTGCTCACCCCATCCATTCCCTTGACAATCATCACCACCATTATCACTCGGGCAGCCTGGCTTCACCGGCACGCAGCTATCTCCATCACCAGATCAACCCCCGGTCAATTTCCACACCCATCTCCCACCTAGACAGGGCAGAGTCCACAGGTGAGACGGCCAGTTGAGGCATGCAGGCGTGAAGGTCCGATCTAAGATCCGCCTAACCTGCAAATCAAGGCTGAGCAATAAGTCAAGAAAACAGACCAAGCCTTCCTAATTCTGTCATGCCGCATGGAATGCACTTGCTTCCTCCCCCCCACTCTCTCTTCCCAGGATGCCCTGTTATTGTGTCACCCGTGGCCCTATGGGAGTTGCAGTGATGGAGATGGGGCAGCACTCCCCTTTCTTGACCACAATATGTATATGGATGTCCTTATAAAAACCTTTTATAAAAAAAAAAAAAGGAAAATATTCATTACTTACTTATTCAACTTACATTATTATATGTATTAATCATGTGCATGTTTGCAATGATAAAGCATAAGAAATTAATGTCTAATTTAAATTTACAAATAGTAAAATATTAATTGATAATAATATCCTTTGGGATTTGCCTCTCCTCCAATCAGCGCTGAACCTTGTACGGGCTGTGCTGTGTGCAGTGTGAAAAGACAGGAGGAGGTTTGGAGGAGACCAGTCGCATCCTCCCTGTGTGTAGTGGAAGGGTTCTTAGCACAAGCTGAGACACATTAGTGCAACTGGCTGTTCTAAACTGGGGAGAAAATATAAACATATTTGCAGATTACAAAATTTTAAGGAGAAATTTTTAGTATAAATTCAGTCTGTAATTTATAAAAAAAAATATACAAAGCTGGAGTAAAATCATCTGCTCTCAGTGCTGTGATTCCTGGTCCTCTCTCGAATACTGGGATGGGAAGAATTGTTCTCTTCTCTTGAAAGGACTAAAATGCGATAAAGTCATTGATTTGCACCAAAGTTATCTTTAAATGCTAACCTAAACATTTTGTGTTGCAGGCCGTGTTGCCCAGTGTACTTAAGGGTGTCTGCGTTGTTTTGGGCACGGGGCCCGTGTGGGCTACCCACGGATGGTGACGTCTGTGCCCGTTTGTTTACAGAGTCGGTGAGGAGCACCCCCAGCGCAGAGCCCCTGCCCGTTTCAGTGCAGGCCGCCTGCGCAGTGGACCACGGCGACTCTGACGGCAGCCTGGTTAACGCTGGCCCTGAGGAGGAGGCTAGCTACGTCCGCCCTGCGCACCCTCTAAAGAGCTTCGCTGTGCCCGCCGTTAACCCCAGCTATGACTCTCCAGCCCTGCCCAGCACACCGCTGCTCACCCAGACAGGTCAGCCTAACAAAGCGTGCACATTGTATGGATGTGAATGAATGTGTAACATATAACGGTAACATATTCACGTTCAATTAAAAGCACACATAGCGGTGGTCCTTTTGCGATTGGGGAAAAATGCGGGTAAGATCGAGCAAACCCCTTATATCAGACACTGTAAGTGGCGTCTCCTGAAAAGTCGGCTGTTGGCTTAGCATTGTATGTGTGGTAAAAAGAACATGAAGTGGGGTTTGTAGAGGGAGCCCAGGTCCTCAGCACCTGCTTCTCTGATGTCTTTCAGGGCCCACCACCCAGTTGCATTCTGTGAAGACTGCCTGCATCGGCACACTGGGCAGGGCGCGCCCCCCCATGCCGGTCATCGTCCCCAGCGCCCCCGACGTGCCCGAGACCAGCAAGATGCTGGAGGATGCAGAGCGCGTGAGTATTATGCCCCTGGTCTGCCAGTACCCAAGCTGGGACCACATTCATCCCGCTCCGTTGTCATGAGTGCCAGGTGAAGGCGTTTTCGGATTTAGCCCGGGAACCGATGTGTTGTTGAACTAGCCGCGAGAGTTGAGAAGTGGAGAAACCCAATACCGCCCTCTGTTAGGTTTTTTTACTGAAGTTTAAGAGCGTTCAGGTACACCTTGGGAATCAATTAAATCATATTTTTCTTTTCTTTTTCCTCTCTCATTTCTGTCTAATTTGTTGCTTGTCTTTCTGGGCTCTGGCCGTTTCCTGTTTCCTTTAATATGTTTAATGGCATTGGAATGGATCCCCTAACCTAAATGATTTTTTATTTTGCTCTCTAATCTCCCGGCCGTCTCTTTTGGCTGTTGCCTTTTTTATTTTGTTTAATTCTGTCTGTGCTTCAGTCCCATTGACAAGCTTGCCTTGGCTTAACCCTGTTCCTTTCCTTCAGAACTTTGAGCCGGATGAGTTGACTGAGGAGATGGACCATTTGGAAAGCTTAATGAAGGACCTAAATGCAATCACCACAGCCTAAGCAGAGTGTTAGCTTGGGGGGAAAAAAAGAAAAAATGAATTCTCAAAAATACGGAAACAAATCAAATTGGGGGGAGAACCCCTTTGGCTCACCTTGCTTATTCTCAGGAAGGAGATGGCCATTTTATGGAGGAGTTCACATTTAAAGAAGAAACAACATTCTACACTACCAATGGTTACTTACTTAAACCAGGAGATTATGGTTTTCTCAGCAAAAACAAAAACAAAAAAAGTAACTCTTACCCCCTCTGGTTGCCAGGGAGATGTTCCAAAAGACAGCATTTTATAATTCTAAGAAAAAGGAAAAAACTAAAACAATCCGGTATTCTTGTTTGTGCCCTTTTGGCACAGATTACCAGTGTTTGGACATTTACTTGTGCATTTTCGTATATATCCGTATATATATTTCATATATATATATATATATATATATATTCGTATATATACGTATCGCCACATGGTCCAGTGAAATGAACATTGGGTGACAGTTGTTTTAGTTCCATAACTTTGCCATTTTGTATCTATCATTTTGAGTGAATGTCTATTTCTTATCTCTGTGTTATACCTTGTGCCATGTCATTATCTCTTTATTTTTCTTTGTATCTGAAATACATATGCGTATGGATATGTATATATGTTTAAAACTTTATCTTTCCGTTCCTGTCATTGCAATGTTTCTGGATATGTGAATGGGAAAACTATATAAAAAAACAAAAAACTAAAGCTAATTACTTCTAGCAGGGAACATGCCGTGATTTTAACCGAATTTAAATGCAATGTTACCCCTTCGTATTTCATAACGTTAAATATGGGCCTCCGCGGATCAGAGATGCCAGCGAAAGAAAACCCGGGCCGCTCCGAACGGGCGCTGACTCGGACCCCCGGGTCATGGGTGCGAGATCGGTTTGGACCTACTGGTTACATTTAACTTACAAGTGCTGCTCAAATCCCCCTTCGTCATGGAGGTCAGTTATGGGCCCCCCAACATGCAGTTTGTTAAATATGAAGAACAATCTGTCTGTAAACAAACATTAAATATTAAGCTATGCTCATTTTACAAACCATTCTACCCAAAGAAATATGTCATTGCAATCATATTTTTGCTTCTCTTTTGTGATTATCAAGTTTTTTTTTTTCCCTCACTATGTACATCATTTTGAATGTTACTATAATTGCAAGAAATTCTACTTGTGAATACAAAATGAAACTGAGCAAAAGAAAACAGCCCGTTGAGGGATGATCTCCAAGTTGTTGTCAAACCTGTATTGCACTTTTTCACAATGTTGAAAAATACATTTCGTACATATCTTGTGTTTTAAATGTACAAGTATGTTTTGTGTAACTTCAGTGTCATAGGTTAGCAGTTGGCAGCTGGTCTTTATAATTTGTTACCTTTGCCTCGGAAATTAAAAGGAGCTGCAAGTTCTTGTGTTACAGATGAGGAATTCTGTTGCTTCTGCCTGTACAATGATCTTTTGCTTTCTGTAGAATACTCTGTGGCTTTTTAAAAAAAAAAAGAAATTGCAAAAAAAATTAAAACTTCCATGTTCTTATTTTGTATTGGTGCTCCAATACATTTTATACCCAACTAATACAAATCCAGATAGTCTGTGTTTACATTTTACTATTCTAAATGCATGCTTTGTGACCATTGACAACAGTGTGTCTGCGTGGTGCGTGTATGTTTACAATCTTCTAAACATTTCGCGAGTTCCAACATCAGAAACGTATAGAATACTAAAAGTTCTGGTACTAACCCATATAAACGACCCATATATATCTAATGACCAGAAGCGTTAGTAAGTACTATGGCAGAAATGACACTGAATTCATTATCATTTCTCAAGTTTAAAGCCAAGAAGGAACTCCCAATTTTTGTTCTAATGGAAGACTTTCACTTCGGTATATGCAGGATCATTGTCACATTTACAACCTAACAGAACCAACTTGAACACTGAGAATTTCCTCCAAATAACGATACGTTATATTTGATTCACCGAAATGGCTTGCTGGCTCGGTATTGCATCACATAGCTAACAATACATCAAAAGAATGTGATTTTTTGGGTAGCATTATAAATGTACATTTTAAAACTGGTCTGCTAAAAAAAGCATAATAATTATCTTATTCTCGTAAAGACCAAAGTTCACAATTACCCAAGATTTGATTGTTTTTGAAATTGTAGCTATTCATTTCAGTAAGACGTCATTTCTGTTGAAGTGTTAAAACATGGCAAGCTGGCAGCAACAGGTAGGTTATGGAAAGAGTAGATCACAAAGACCCCATTCTCTACTACCAAACCAGTCCCACAGCTATTTCTTCTGGTTGAAATTTAAGCAGTAACTGGTAGAGTAGATAAAAACAGTAAATGAGTTTACTGAAAGCAGGCAGAACTCATTGGTCGTATGAACAAATGACCCAGCGTTCAGTTTAACTTGATCTTAAGCACTGTTCAGTATTTAAAAAAAAAGGTTTGGAGGAGCTAGATACCCAGTTTTGCCACTAAGTGTATTGTACTTAACCTCGTCTAATTCAGTAGACTTTTTTTTCCCACAAGCGTATATGCTGGGGAAATAGTGGAAGACTAAAACTGCAAGTTCGTGTTTAGTCATGCAGAATATTGATCATTTCACATTCACAACGAACTATCGACAGAAAGTCATTTCTATGTTTACTGACCTCCATAGAAAACAGAGTCCTTTGTCTTTGCACCTCCCACCCACACTGTTTCTGTTATGTTTTCACATTGGGTAAGATCTACCAACATGTGGCTTTACTTGCCAGAATATTCACCGCTGTGTCAGGCACAATATAGTCGTTTGGAAATACGGTTTTCTTCTTATTAAACATCAAAAACTAGACCTTGAACCACAATGCTCCAAATTTTGTGAGGAATAACTGAAGTGTTTAAACTGCAAGGACACGACTAATTTCAATTAAATTCCACGTCAGTTCTTAATTGCCACAATGAAGGAAACGGATGTTTGATTAGAATGTGTGTAAATTATTAAGACAGGAGATATACCTCCCATGTTCACAAACAAATGAAAAAAGCCCATTATGGGGCACAACATATGTTTAATGTGTCCACAAGTGTAACCTCTACGTTACAATAATCCTAGATGTCTTTTTACATGTATTGTTATGTAACTATAACAAAAACAGCAGGGTCATAACAGCAATGAGCAACTATTTAGTCATGAATGGCTCTCGGACGTAACTGCAAACAATCATTATCTGCATTTTATTAAATATAAAAAACAAGGCTACATACCAAACTTCCATGAAATTAAAGTAAAGCATTTTCTTGCTCTATTACTGCTGAAAAAATTCCCAAAACGTTTCTTGACTCAACAATGGAACCAAGGCAATAGCTGACAACAGACGCCTGGAAAGTAATGCAAAATGTCCAATTCGCCCACAACATAACTTAAAATTAAAACTTAAATTAATACCTTTATTAAAACATTCAGGGAAGACTTCAGTGTTCATCCCAAGTAGTACGGAAATTTAAAATCGAACACAAAAACACTAATTTCTAATAAGGTTTAGTGTAAAAATAACTGTTTTTGTTCGGTTTCCAAAACCGAATATGTAACCATCACAACTGGTTATTTCTCACAAGAGTCCTGAATGATCTAAGCCGATTTTTCAGATCTCACGCAGGACAGTGTCAAGGGTTTACTGAGAATGATGCAACAAACATCCAGCCAGTGTCAGTCCTGTGGGCAAAAACAGGTCAGTGAGGAGACGTTGAGCGAGAATGGCAAGAGTTGGGCCACAAACAAGCAAATAACCTGGTTACCCTTTCTCACATGGATACTGGCAGCAGGATAAAGCCCGAATTTTCTCAGAATTGTTTCAGGAACAAGTCAGCAAATTCAGTTCAGTCGCCGGCACCTTCTCCGGACTTCAACCCGCAGCAGCCACTTTCAGTTTCTCAGCTGTCAAAGTTCTAATATCTTCTTTAGCATTTCAAACGTGTATCGAAACCAAAAGCAAAGCATACTAACCAGAAGCTGACAAATTTTGAAGGGTGCAAACTTTGGTGCATGTCTGTCTAAGTGCTGAAATAACTAGTGCGACAGAACTATGCAACATAGTAAATTAGCCTATAATGAATGAGAGGCTATTTCAATGAAAGGACAGCAGTCTACGGTGCTTTGATTGCCTGACTCCAATAACAAAAAAAGGACCTAACAATTCCACCCGGCAACACTCACTAAAAGGTAAGACTGATGAATTCTGGTTTTCTCCACCCCACAAATCAGAACGCAGGGAGAAGTTTATCTTGGGACCACAGCCCAGCCCTAAGGGGGCTCCTCATGCTTTTAAGTCGTTAATCTAGCAAGCACCAAAGCTAAATAACTAATCTTCCATAGCCTTCACATTTATCGGACCCCAATTACACTTCTTACAATTCTTTGGCAGCTCTCCGAAGTTGGGGGCATTAAAATATCGGTTTTAAATCCTATTTATACTGACCCACCTTTTTTTATTGGACCAAATTCTCATTTGTTCTCACTTTATGTGGAGGTAATTTGAGAACCCTTAAGGGCTTATGTCCACCAGGAATGTTAGCCCTATTTTCTCACTGCGCTGAATAGACCTGTAGCTGTGCTGATCAGACCAGTAGCTGTGCTGATCAGACCAGTAGCTGTGCTGAATAGACCTGTATCCGTGCTGATCAGACCTGTAGCAGTGCAGAACAGACATGTAGCCGTGCTGAATAGACCTGTATCCGTGCTGATCAGACCTGTAGCAGTGCTGAACAGACATGTAGCCGTGCTGAATAGACCTGTAGCCGTGCTGATCAGACCAGTAGCTGTGCTGAATAGACCTGTAGCAGTGCTGAACAGACATGTAGCCGTGCTGAACAGACATGTAGCCGTGCTGATCAGACCTGTAGCCGTGCTGAACAGACCTGTAGCCGTGCTGAACAGACCTGTAGCCGTGCTGAACAGACATGTAGCCGTGCTGAACAGAACTGATCTGGATACCACTAATTTCTGCATCGATTCCGTATCTTAGCAGAAAAGCAGAGCGCTGCTAAAGCTCTCCATATAACACTGCGCTTTCAGTTTAATACATATTTTAAAAAACATTCCCGGTAGACACAAGCCCTAACTCATGAAACTCCTGATTTATTGAGACAGTCACAAAGCACTGGTTTAATGATAACATTTCCTAGTGGCCAATGTTAACTGAATACTCATTAGCTATGAACGTCCTACAGGAACTTAAAGATTTATCTACTGAAAATTGTTTTAACTAGAAAGATGTAAAAGATACTATGATACAGTTGATTTGTGCACACCCATTCGTATGTCCTGAATAACTCACGATAAACTATATTTTATCGAGAAAAACAATCTATGGAAATTTATTACAAAAACACCAAATTATCGGTCAAAGAGAAACTTTCAGTAACTTGCAATTACAACACTTGCTGTTCAACAGAAATATCTTTTTTTTTTCCTTTATTCAGTGGGATATATTACAATTTCTACACTCCTCGGGGGGTTTTGAAGTTCATTCCAACAGTGGGCTGCGTGACTTGCAGGTTGGACAAATTGCCAAAGTCCTGGAAGAGTGAAAAGAATTACAGATGCAGAGTCTTACCAAAACATTGTTTTAATTAGCAAGTAATGTTCAAAGCACTTTTTCAATAAATATCCAGTCGTCAACATTTTAAATACGTCATGCAAGTCACAATTTAATCATCATAAAATCACACTTCCACACTAACAGTCTGGCAGCACTATATTAAAATTGGTTGGCTCAGACACCTTGGTCTCAGAGTAACCAAATAAAAACGCTTGAAAAGTCTGTTTCCTTTGATGTGTAGTTACAAACTTAAATTTAAAAACTGTTCGGAAGTGATTATTTTATAGAATTTATTAAACATGCGATCACTGCCTGTGCAAATCAACCTGAGCACGGTTTGGGAAATTATCCTACATAAGTTTTCCTTATTACTGCCCTGTTGCCAGTCCATAATATCTCAACAGAAGTGCAGTACATCACTACCTGTAAACAGGTTTATATTCCAACCCATCCTGGCTCCTTTAACCAACCGTTTCATCAATTAACAAACAACATTTTTTTAAAGGAGATTTGAATGTGACCTGAGCAGTCACACTGTTCTGATACTGACAAATGTATGCAGCTTATATGAAGAACCCACAGCTAACCCACTCTCAGGGCGCTGACGGTATTTCACAGAAAGCATTTTTGAAGGACTTACCAGTAGTTTCAGCATCTCCTTAGTGTCCGGATCCACTTCAATGATCTCCTGGTCCAAAGCGGACACCTGAAAACACAGTGGCAGGTACTCCAGATTACTGATGTAATGTGCTGCTCAGACTTCAATCCACAACTTTATTCATTTTGTTTTTTAAACATGCAACATGATGGACGAAAATGACACTGTTTCTGCAAACGGCGAGTCAGGAAAAAGGTTTTGAAAAAAGTGTATGAAAACTAGCAGAAAAGCTTGGAGTTTTCATTAACGCTTTCTCAACAACGAGGAAACCATTCTCGGACCTGGAACCCCAAGGTAAACCAATCTGCGTTGTGTAAGTAAAGTGAAAACTAGAATAAGTCACACAATTCATAAATGATTCAAACAGGAATCGTGACGTTTATGCTTGTGTAAATGAATACATTTGAACACGAGTGCTCAACTCAACACAGGGCTACCACACTTTCTCAGACATACAATTCAACTACCTTTCAAAAGACTTCCAGGCTTTCACCCAAACAAAAACAGTGACTTTGCATAATTTGTGACGTTACTGTACCAAAACTGCTTCACAGACTTAGGGATTACTTCATCTGACTGTAAGCCTACAGAATGAAATGTTGTAGACGAAACATAAGGGCTGGTAAAGAATACAAACTGATGAGGGTCTTGGTCTTGTTTATTGTCTGAATCTCACAAGACCTGTCTTGATTATGACTCCGACAAACAGGGTCCCCTGCCCCCGTGTTTAGGCAATTGTAACCCACTATATTTAGTCTTATGTCATATCAATAAATGGAACCGTTTACATTGTACCAAAATACACAAACTACTACTAATACCACAAACACCGAAAAGTGCATAGCAAACCAATCATGGGAAAAGCCATTTGAATTCGAAGCAGTACTTGAATTAACTAATCAACCCTTCACGACACAAATAATTATAGCACTTTCATTGAGCCCAATCTATTTTCAAATTCACAAACTATCAAGGACTGCCCCATTTTCAAGGACTGCAAAAACAGCGTGTGAACAGTGTGTGAACAGCCTAATTTCACTGCTGTGTGCACTTACCAATACTACACAGAAAATGCACAGTGAAAACACAACTGCAATACTATGGGACCTACTTTTGGACGGTAAACCGGTACTGGTACCGTACGGGGGTACAGATTTTTTTAGCAGTGGTACTATACTGGCATTTAGAAAAGAACGGTTCTTCTATGTGCCAAAACAGGCTGAAGAACAGCAGCGATAAAAGCTGGTCTGTGTCTTTAAGACAAGCAGGCCTGCGTGTGACGTCACGCCCGTGCTCTGCTGCATGCTGCCGGTGTGTGTGAGCCAAGGGGCGAAAACAGACGAGAGGCGTCGATTAGCGATGGCCACAGTAGGAGGAGAACTGAAACGTGTTGACAAAGAAGGTGCCCAGAGTGAAATAGGGCAGTACTTTGCTTACCAAGCCAATGAAAAAGGCGACCCCCAGAACATGACAGCACTGATAGGCAAGCGGTACTTCAAAGTGCGTTTAGCAACATGAGCAACCTCGCTAAACATTTAACCGACAGGTGTGTGTTTTGTCATACAAACCCATTGCAAAAAGTAATAAATAATTCATTTAATTCGACAGAAATACACGTAATTATTTACATTTAAAGCAAGAGGAAAGTTATTTCACCAAGTCCTAAATGCAAACCAATGAAGTGGTAAAGAAATAAATCTAAACATAATATTCTGTTGAATATTTTAGCCTATATTGCTTGTGGCATATCAGAGATTATTTTAATTATTAAAATGTGAAACTATTTTAATATGACACATTAAGTGTCATGCTATAATATAGGTAATGTTTATTTCAGTAGTACTAGTACGACAAAAATAGATCTGATAAGATTATGCATTGCAACCTTTATGTTCCGTTGTGTTATTGAGAACAAACCACACCTTATAGTGTAGTTATATATAGTGAATTTAGTTCATTGGAGAGGTTGTGTTTAAATGGAAAAGGTTACATTTTAATTGTAAAATATTAATATTCACAAAACTGTTCAATGTTCAAACTATATGTTCATATTTTTTATCTTTTTTTCAGTTGTATATTTTTATTTAAGTATTCTGTTTATTTAAAGCTAATTTTATTTATACTTACATTTCTACATACCTTGAAAAAAAGTTTCAATTTAAAATAAATAATTTGTCAAATTACCCATTTAAAAAAAAACAAATCATTAGTATCGTTACAGTATCGAGTACCGTGATACTTTACTTGGTATCAGTATCGAAGTCCAAATTTTGGTATCGTGACAACACCAATAATTTGGTGCAAGAAGACCATATTCAGGACAAATGAAAATCAAAACCAAGCCAGAGTTTTCGCAGAAAACGGGTTTCTCAAAAGTAAAAACTTCCCAATGGGATGCAATAATCTTTTAACACTAGAACTGCCAAAGCCACCAATTTGATGGTCTTTGCTTTTGGATTGTATATATTTTTGTGCGTCTAAAGGATTTTCCTAAATATGGGTAGACTGATACATAAACAAGTTGTGTTGTATAAGCGGCCGAAGGACAGTGACACGTGTGCTATTGAGATGAAGAAATTTGAAAATTGTTACAGAACTTTGTGTAACACAAAACAGCAAGCCAATTGTGGGAGCGAGTGTCTTGCCTCACGAAAGCAAAATCAATGCTGGGATAAAGCGGCCCCCCCACCTCACAATGCCAGGAGAAAGAAAAGCAGAACATTCAAAGTCTGTTCAAAATGCCAGAGCCATGTTTGTGGAAATGTAACTGACCAAAAAAACTTGAAATGACACTTGGACTGGCAAGCATTTACAAAAGAATAGCATATCCGTTTCCTGACTGCCACGGTATAATTACAATACGTAAATTGCTATTTTAAGACGTGCTTGCTTAATTTGTTTTCTGAAAATGTTTGACGATTGTAGTCAATTGGGTGGGTTTTTGGTCGTTAAAACCCTGACCGCTTCAGTGTTAATATGTGGTTAGAGCTGTGTCACGGTCTCACTGGTAGGCAATAACTTCACATGAAGGGGATGGCCACTGACCTCAGGAACATAGTTATCCCTCCTCTCTCTCTCCTCCTCCTGCAGTTTGATGGAGATGCCTCTGACAGGACCCCGTTGAATTCGCTTCATAAGGTGAGTGACATACCTGCAGAGACGGACACACCCAACTGTTAGCTTGGACGCAAACGGAATGAAACTGTTTCACGGAGCTGAAGGAGGAAGGCCGTAATGTCGTCTTCCATACTCAAGCTGTACCTAAGCGGAAAACAAAGCATTTTGATCTGAAACCTCGGCAGGGTTTCATTAAAAAACCCAGTGCCAGGGATTTATCAAAATAATCGCTCACTGAATTTACCGCTGACAAGACATATTTCAAATTCTTTGTCAAACTACAATATTACTTGAGTAGATTCGAGTTGTGGACAAATTCAACTAATGAAGTAATCCAAACTCTTTGGAGAAATCGAACAGATACGAAAGCAGTAATTCATTAACTATAGCAACTGATAAAATGTGCTGTAAAGACTATATCCAAGTCCCCTTTCAGAAATTGCACTGACCTTAGAGTATCACTTTTTTTTTTAGAACTTATGGTTTAGCTCCTCAGAACTAAACAGACTGTTAGTCTATTCTCCCATACACAGCCTTCACTCAACTGAGTCTGTTTTGGTGTCTGCCTCTTAGCTCTGCAACCTCCTGTTGAATGCATCTAAGTTCTGGAACTCTGTACCTAAAGAAATAAGGGACCTGAGAAGCTTGACTTTAAAAATCAAAACTTACCAGTTTAAAAAAGGCTTATGAGTAAATGGTTTTAAATCGTGCTGTTTTATTTCATTTTACTTTTTGATTATATTTCAGTATGAATCTTCCATGTTAATGTCTTCACTGTATAGCGAATTGAGGCAATCACTTTTAAAGTTGCCATATTAAAGTGTATTATTATTAGTTTTGGGGCAGCAAGGCATGTATTTTGGGCTCGCAACGTTAAGCCTACTTATTTAAAAACCTGACTATGTTGACATTTTTTTTTTTACTACGTGCAAGCGCTACACATTATTGGTGGATGAGTATTTTTAATATGGGAGGTAAACATCAAATCCAATTTCTTTAGCTCGCCCAGGTCTTCCAACTGGCAGAGGTTAGAATGAGTTCACCACTCCTTGTTGACAACACTTACCCCGCGATCTTGTTGCGGAGCTTCTTGCTGGGGATAATGGCGATCTCCTCGCATACCCTCTTATTGGTGTGGAAATCGCTGCCCAGGCGGGTGTAATACTTCTCGATGATGACCCGCGCGGCCTTTTTCACCGTTTTAGTTCGGACTCGTCCCTAAATGGAAGTATTCGCACATCCTTAATTGAAGTCACGATTCAGGATCATGCCATTAGGTCTGCCCCGTTATACGGGGAGCAGACTAAATGCAGCAATGGATTTGCCGTTCTGGCAGCTGCTAAACGGTGTATAACAAACAGTACAAATTTTAGCATATAGATTGTTAGGTATGGTCGAAAATATATTCCAATAACTCAATGTAATATCCATTGCCAAGTTAAGCGAATTTGTGTACTAGGCTAGTTATAAAACCAGAAATACATAACTATGCCCTTAACACACTAAGATGATATACAATTACATTGTGAAAACTAAAACGTGTAGCAGTCAATGTGTAATAAGTGGATTCAGTCGAGTTTTCCCAGAAAGGTATTGGACAAATACACGCTCTATAAACATTACTTAAAGGACAACAGCCCTTGCTTTATCTGGCCAGCTAATAATCAAATACTTCACGAAGCATCTAAGGATGCCCATCATATTCCAATACACTTTCGTGGTGGTTCACATTCACCTTTATTTTGCAGTGATACTTTTAAAATGTTTATGAGACAGACAAAACCCTAGGATTGAGACAGATTTATAAAAGATCGATGTCTATATGCTACCCACCATGTTGGATCGGGCTGGTAGAAGAGGGTAACACAATGAGAGAGCGGAAGTTTAAAATAGATCCCGGAAGTAAAAACAATTCAAACATGAACCACTTCACATATCACCCTCTAACGGTGGCAGTGTCGTTTTCATATGATACAATAACCCAATAAAGTGTATTTTATATAGTAATGACCAATTTAAAAATCCACATAATCTAACTTTATGGTTCCAATATATTACGTATATCGTACTAGCTATACGAGCTACCAATAAAGCACCTCACTTTGGTAATAAATCTCAATTAGGGCCATTTGCAAAGTCTTGGCACCAAAAATATAAAAATATTTATACTTAAAAATGTTCCCATTTGCAACCCATTTTAGCCATTTCTATATTATTTCAATGACTGTTTTTTTTACTTTAACTTAAAGAATGAGCAAAAACATGTTTAACTAGGTAATTTTCATGTGAGAACTACAGCTGGCCCCAGGCCACTAATATCAAAGGAAGGCATTAGTAGCGAGTTTCACAAATATCCAAATATTTTCCTGCCTGTAAACAGATATATTCTCAGAAAACAGTTTCCCTTGCAGTTGTAAGCTCTCCGCCTTTTTATTAAAAGGTACTTGCAGCCCATTCAAAGCTTCTTTGTGATGTGTGGCTCATAAAACACAGAATCTCGTGCTGCCAAAGTGATGTCCAATACTTTGCGAACTGGTGAAAATGAAATACAGGCAGAAGGGAATGGGCGTACTCATTGGAAAGTTTGAGAGATTTTTTTTTTATTTTACATAAAAAAGGGGTGCAAACTCAAGTTTCCCTTTTAAGAGTGGAGGGAATAAAAAGTGAAATTTTGAAATGGTACTCATTTTCACATGAAGTCTCTCGTGGGGGGAGGGGGGTACTTACAACAGAAAGAATGAGGACCTTTATCTTTCTGCAGCTCAAAACAAAATTTGCATCGAGTCTTTCACGACTCCTTAAGCAGGATTAACAGTTCAGATACATTGTGAAGTAACATTCAGTTTTCAAAACAATAATATTCATAAAGTTTAAAAATTGTACTTTCATCACTTTTGAAACCACTGCCTAAACAAGAGAAGCAATACTCTATTGTAGTACTGTACATGTCGGCTTACGAAAAAAGGAAAATCAAAAACGCCCATTTCAGACAAAAACTATAAAGGTGAAGTTCACAATCAAAAATAAAAGGAACAATATTGCAGTCTTGTTTGTCACTCGTTACAAATTTAGACAATTCTACAGTATAGCGACTTAAAAAAGTGCAAAAACCAAACACCCCTTTCTCCCTTCTTCCCCAGCAACTGTTTCTTTAGGGTTTTGCACGTGGAAACATGCAAGATAGTAAACCTGAAGGACAGCAGCCATTTCAAAGCAAGAAGCTCAGAGGAAAAAGCGGAGCTTCCCGGAATGAAACGGAATGACACAAAAGGACCAGAAACAGTAAGTGTGTTCTGAAAAGTATCAATCAAAACAATAGTGAGCATTCAGGAAGTTCTTTCTTCAAGCTTGAATCCAGCATTTGAAAAACCCATATGACACTAAATTACAGTTATAGAGAATACCAGTGTAATAGCCTTATACCCATAGTTATTTCAAGAAAAAGGCCTGCTAGGAAACATAAGCTTACATATCCAAATACCAAGGCAGATTAGCAACCTGTGAAAAAGTTATTGTATACCATTTCAAACAGATTCTGATTGGCTGAAAAAAGGCCAACATAGGAGTGCATCTGCACTAGCAACTAAATGTATATCCTGCAAATCTGTCTACTCATTAAAAAAGCATGTTTTTTTTTTATTTAAAAAAAAAAAAAAAAACCAGTGATAGCAAAATGTCAGCATCGGTTATTTACAATAGGAGAGTTAAATAGAAGAGGAAGAAAAGAAAAAAGAAACTCTCCTAAAGTCATATTTCTACTCCCAAAGAAGCTGTCAATCAATTTAGGAAACTCCAAAGTTAAGTGTCAATAAAACCCAGAAAAAATTTGATTCAGAAAACTTGCTTAAATGAAGCATCATCCAGATTCTGAACTTATAACTTTGATTGAAAGAAAGAACCAGGGTCAGTTTACAAAGAATTGACCTCCAAAACTGCATGGAAAAATACAAATACTCTATACTTAGACAGGACATCAAGTGGTGTTCTCCTGCACTGTTACAAATACTGGCAAGAAATTGGAGGTGAAGGAGAATCTGGTTCACCGTTCCTGGTGGTTCATTTGTCTCTAATGGTCAGCTGGTATCTGTAATTTTCCACTATATGCCTTGGCTGGACTGTGTTCCTGCGGGAGATTGACGTCCAACACATCAGGCCACCGGTGAGACCCAGAGCACAAACCAGTTGTGTGGAACACAGCGGAGGGCCTTGATGAAGCCAGTCCGCCAACAAATTAGAGCTCTGACAGGAGAAAACAAAACAAAACAAAACAAAACAAACAAAAAAACTGGGACCTACTGGAACTCCATATCAATTAAAAATGTTCTAAAGAATGACACGGAGAAGATCAGGTTCCTCTGGGTCAGATCGTCACGACTCCCCAGAACAGGCCAATCTCAGCCAGCTAACAAAGCAACATCTGACAGCAGCAAGCTTGAGATCCAGGCAGGCAGCCAGCCAGCCAGCCAGACTGACTGAACATGAATACAGCCTTCACATAACGTTGCTTCTTAAACTTAGTCAGAGGCACATAGTGCATTTCAGCAGTGGAAAGCCATTGATTTAAAAAAATTAAAAAAAAAAAAAGCTTATCCTTTACATGGAAATCATACGTATACTTTTTCACTAACAATGCTATATGACTATACAACCTGAAAGAAAAACTCCCAATTTTTGGATTCAAGTACATTTTACATCATTCAAACTCCAAAGATTTAGCGTACAAAAAAAGAGGAAAATAAAGAGCTTTACACTCAGAATTATGCACATAAACAAACAGTTCTGTGTAGGTTTCTATGAAGTGGCCAGTCTGGAGCCCTAGATGGCAGCCATATCGTCTATGAAGATCTCTGGCACCCCACCATGAGGTGGACTCAGTAATGAACAGTTATTAATGCACGCACACACATGTATGCTGTATATGTGCTAGTGTGAATAGTTATCACTAGAAATAGCCTTTTCCATTAGGGGTTCGTTTAAGTCTTACCTTGCCTTTGTGACACACAAACGTTCTCGCCAAATCTCACAACCTCCACAGTACAGTACTGGACTCACAATTTCAATACCGGTGAACAAAAGGCTGAAGAAAATGTAGTGCAGTCTTTTGCCACCTTTCAAAATGAAATGGTATTTAATATTTTCTACGTTCACATTTAGTATACGTTATAAGATTTAAAAAAACAAAAACAAAACAAAAACACACCACCCAACAAAGTTAAACCCGAGAACAAGCAGTCTTAAGCAAGGCAACATTGTCACTAATAAGGAAAATGGGGGGGGGGGGGGGGGGCGAAACAGTTTACCCAGTAAAACAAAAATAAAATACACTCCGTT